>RJWJ010017851.1:0-32408 GCA_004363605.1 Indri indri | reverse complement strand
TTTTTGAACATTTGCAAGGACATATGAGATATCTTGGGGATGAACTAAGTCTAAACACAAAATTCATTCATGTTTTATATGCACAGCACCTTGTACACATAGCCTAAAGGTAATTTTACACAATATTTTTATAATTTTGTGCATGAAACAAAGTTTTTTTTTTTTTTTTGAAACAAAATTTTGAGTGTGTTTAGACTGCAACCCATCACATGAGGTCAGGTATGTAATTTTCCACTTGTAGTATCATGTCGCTCAAAAATTTTCAGATTTTGGAGCATCTCAAATTTTGGAATTTTGGATTTGGAATCATAGACTTGTGCTATTATTATTCCAATTTTACATTTAGGACCATAGCTCAGAAAAGTCAAGTAAGTTACCCAAGGTCACATAGGTGGTAAGTTATGAACCTGTAATTTGAATTCAGATACTCTGGCTCCAGAGCTGAGCTCTTAAACCTTATTTTGCTGCCTCTCATAATGTTAAAAGCTAGAGATTATTCTATGTAAAATATGAGTATCTCTTATAAGATATCCTCCCAATAAAACTTAAATAGGGGGCAGAGTGTGTATAAATTTTATTTATGTAAAGGATAATATTTAGTAAGTTGGTTGATTTCTCCAGACAATACTTCTTTTGAAAATTTATTGCAACAAATGGCTATAGTATGAATAACATGTAAGGAAATAGATTCCTAACATTTCTAATATGTAAGTATGAATTTTTTGTGGGCAAAGTAGGACATTGTACAAAACAAAATGATTTCCTTTCCATACAATTTCATCTTCTCCATATATGACTAATTCTTATTTTTTCTTTTCAAATACATACATAGGTAAAATACTTTTATTTTGACATGAAAATGCTATCCATATTGCTCTCAACAATGTTAATTTGATGGGAGTTTAATGTAATGACTGGTAACTCTATAGTGATCTTCAAGAACACAAAAGGTGCCTTTACAGAATAGTCAAGCCTGCTGCTTTCCAATTCTTCTGAATAGAAGCTGTGAGGAAGATACAGAAACTACGGAAAGCTTAGAGTGACCTGGGCTGTAAGCTGGGCACGGTGAGAGAGAGAACATCGTACCCTACATCAAGGCAATTTGAGTTTTAATATGTGGAAATGGATTACAGGAACAAAATTGGAATTTAGCTGGTTGCCTCTCCCCCAAAACTAGACAGATTTCACTAGAGGGGAAAACACTGGGGAGAACATTTATTCTCCTCTCATTCTTTGGGTTTCTTTGGGCAAAATGCTGCTTGTGAGCTGCTCTTCCACTATTCTGCCATCCGTATCTCAGTCAGTGAAACCGGCCAGAGTAGAACAAGCACCCTTATTTCCACAAGGCAGCAAAATGAAGGCTGGTCTTTTCTTTCTACCCCTCCACCTGGCATTTTGGGCAGAGGTTTCCCTTGCTGGAACTTGCAGGAGACCAGAATGCACCAACACAAAAAATGATTGTGGGAGACCAGGATATGCCACCCCAACTGTGCCTTTTTGGCATAAGGATTATTTTGAGAAGTAGAAAATATGGAGAAGCTCTGAAAACAGCATAAAAACACTTTGTAAGGGAAATTTACATTTATAAAGTAAATCTCCATTTGTAAGAGTGATCTCCCTTTCTGTACAGAGAAGAGACAAGATGAAGGACTACAAAGCACAAGAAACTCTCCATCAACGGAGAAAGCAGCAACTTAAATATGCCTAAGGACCTTACTTTCGTTTACCACATTTTTCCTGGTCACATTCCCTTAAGCATCTCTATCGCACCCTTCTTAATCTTTGTTTTAAATTGGAGATGGTACTTAAGCCTAAATTCTTGGGTTATTCATTCTCTGGATTTCTCCCATGTATATATGAGATACACAGGTAAATAAACTTCTGCTTGTTTTTCTCTTTTGGTTTGTCTTTTTGTTGTAGAGGCCCCAGACGAGAACAAGAAGGGAAGAAGAAAAGATTTTTTTCTCCTCTGCAAACATCAAATCACCTACCACCAAAAATAACAACGAAAACATCTTAATCAGCTATTATGAAAATGAGTTTTCCAAACTGAAATTCTTACCCAAATATTAAAACTGGATTTCTCATATGAAAGTCTACGAATATTTAACAGAAACCCTCAGTTCTTATGTATTCATGTGTATTTCCATATACAATTTAGCCAGCTAGGTTCTGGTGCACTGAAACACAAATACCTAATTAGCAGTCATCTGAATTGGAGAAGAAATGTAAAGGGAAATCTAAATAATTCTAGGATTGCATTGCCTTTGAGGAAAATATTGAAATCAAGTTTTAAAAATAGTAAAATACATTATAAATATGCTGTTCTAAAAATACTGCCTTGTGGCTTAAGTTAGAGAGTGCTGCAGGAAGGCAAAGTATGTTTACCTATAATACAAGTGTTTATTTTATACTTTGTTTGCTTTTCTCATTTTAGGCAGTCTTTTGGTAATCTTATGAAATCTTGAAAATGCAAGACACTGGGAATATATCAGATTAACACTCAAAGGCATGGATACAAAGGAAACGCAATCAATAAGACCTTCCGAATAGCCAACCCACCGAAGATTCAAAAATACTGAGATCTATTAAATGAATAATATGAATGCAAAAACCACTGTTATTTCTTCTTGACTGATGTTATAATTGTGTTTCCTCCACAGTCTTCTATTGATTTGTCCTTAGATTTTCCATGATGTTGAGAAATACCTTTTGTGATTATACCGCAGCTTATTTATCTCTCTCCCAAGGTTTTTTCCTCCCCAAGAGCTACATTCCTCTCTAGCCCTCCCTTCACCCTCTGTTACTTTTCTCTTTTTAAAGATTTTAAAATGGTGCAAAAAAACTAAATAGATTGGGACACATTGACAAGCAGTCAGAAAACTTTGAACCTGACCTAGGAAGAGTTATGAATAATCCAGAAGGATGGATAAAGGAAAAAAAAAGTCTGATAGACTTTACACTATGTGTCTGCCCAGAGCACCCCATGCTGCGGTGTAATCACCCTCCAGTTCAGGAGGGAGGTAAAATATTTCTGCCAGGCAGTTCTTAACATACTTGAAGATCAATCTTAAGCCATTTTCAGTTTTAAACCATTGAACACAGACAGAACTCACAGTTAAAAAGTGAGACAGGTAACATTTGAGCACAACAGAGTGAATGACAATGTTGGCAGCGCTGGCAGGCTATTGTGCCATGCCTTCTCCGTTACTTCCACCTGGTACACTTTATGGATTCTCTATGTGAAGAATAAGTCATGGCAGAAAGTCTCAAACACCACAATATTTGCCAACAAAGGGAGAAAAGTTGATAAGCATTGCATGTGAGTAGAACAAAAGGAAGCAGGCCACCAGTGGTAGTGACTCAGAGCTCTGACACGGAAGGCCAGGACCAGCAAGGACAGATGGTTCTTGAAGTGGGTCCAGTTCTTTCCATAGTCACTGCCTCTAGAAAGTGCCAACTCCAAATGATTCAGTCTTCTCTAACAACTCAAATCACTGAAACAACATGCATTTATCAGGATTTGCTTAAAATGTATTCTGAGTGCAGGTAAAAATTATTAAACCTATTTTTTGTTGTAGTTTTTTTTCACCTTCTCAAAATTTTACTTAGGGTTTATGTGGTCACATTTTCTCAGCATTCTCCTCTGTTAATTAATGGGTGTGAACTTCTAGACCTTGAATCCTCAATACCACCTAAAATCTAAAATAATAGGACTTTATTTTATGTTTTGTTTTATTTTGTTTTTTTGAAACAGAGTCTTGCTCTGTTTCCTGGGCAATGGCATCATCATAGCTCGCTGCAACCTCAAAGTCCCGAGCTCAGACGATCCTCCTGCCTCAGCCTCCCAAGTAGCTGGCACTACAGGTGCAGGCCACCATGATCAGCCTAGGACTTTATTTTTAACGGTATTGGTATTTTTAATAGTAATTGTGTTTGTTGACAATGAGACAGTACTTGTAAGAACTCAACTTTAAAAGTCCAAAACACCATGTGAATATACTTAATATTATTAACATTGTCCAGCATTCTTAAATATCAAATTAGATTTCCAATATCAAAAGTTTCTGTTGCTGAAATTTTTGAATATTGAGATTATTCAACATTCAAAAGGAAATTTTTGTTATAAGGAATGAAACCCTAGTACACCAAGCCAAGTTTTGTTTTTTTTTTCTAAGTATTTTTTAAAGGGCATGGGGAAGCTTGTGCACGTGCAAAAACAGGAAATGAAATGTAGCTGGACCACATGAACAGTGAACATAGAAAAATCAAGTATAGGTGTATTTGAGCAGAAACAAAATCTTTTAGTTTGCTCTTTGCTGACCACTTTCCACTACCCTAAGACATGGAAAGATTTTGCTTAATCTACCAGTTTTGTTGCTATTGTTTTTTTATGATGTATGTTTTGAACAACAGAGGAAACTATAGAAATAATTAAGAACCATTTGTCAATATAGGAAACCAAAATGCTAACAGGGTTGAAAGGAAGACCTCATAAGCAATGAGATGTCAGGACTATTGTCTAACTATTAATGTTCCATGGCAAAACTAGACCACAAAAGATGATTAAAGCAGTGATTAGACCAACCCAAGAAAGACAGGTCTACTTGGAAATTCTACCATCTACTAGCAGCTGTCCTGTGGTGCACGTGCTTCATGCAGGTAGAGTGGTTTCCATCCCTTCCCAAAACAAGGAATTCTGTTCATATTTCTCTCCTTTTCCTTCCTTCCACCATGTCCTTTATTTTTTCAGACCTAAGGGGAAAATGTAGAAGATATAAAAAGAATAAACATGGTATGAGTATTATTACCTTTGTTCTTCAGTTTCCAATTTGTTCTGCTCTATCTTTTAGATTGAGCTTTCTGCTACACTAAACAATGATTTTAAATATGTATTGGTTATGATTAAAAATCCAAGATTTCAGGAAGCTAGGCTTCTCGTGGGGTTGTTTGGAATTTCATTGCATGGTAATGTTTTTCCGTGCCTACCTCTGAAGCTCATCTTTTCTATTTATGGTTTCTCAGTCCCCCTTTCACCTTTTCCTGGTTTTGGTATCCATTAGTACCATTTTTGCTATCTGTGATTTTAGCATCATAAGAACTTTCTGTTTGAGCATGAATCATTATGTGATAATAGTCTATCAGTTCTCTTTCTTAAGGTCGAATCTGAATGGTACATTTTGGGTACCTTTGTTCAATCGGCTGTGGTCCAAATCTGTCTTTGTGTGGTGGAAATGGGGAATGGAGACACTTAAGCAGTCTTTACCACTTAGCTGAAATTATGGGTAAAAGCAAATTCTGAGATATATTTAACCAGGGAAGTAACTCCACTGTTTACCATAGGGTGTTCTATTCCAATTTCCCTTATTCCTGCTACATATTTGCCAGATGGTCACCTAGTCTCTATTTGGACACCTCCAGGGTGGGAAGTTCATTATCTTTAAAGTAGCCCATTACATTTGAGAATATTACAAATTATTCAAAACTTCAGTTGAGCTGAAATCTACTTACTTGTAAATTTGATATCCTACTTATGTTCTCTGGGGCAGTAAAATCTCATTATATCTTAAAATGACAGGATTTCACATATTTGAAAAAGTTATATTTCCCCTAAGCCTTTCCTCTCTAAGCTAAATATTCTAATCATTGTTCTTTGGATAAAAGAAAGAATGCAGGTAGACCCACATTTTATATAATAGGGCTATTGAGAAAAAAAAATCATGTATAATTTAATTTTTCCATAAGTACAAAGAGTGGTAGTGTGAGGCACAGAGTCTCCGTGCATTTGATGGCAGAGAACCCAAAAGCAAATCCTGGAACCGTCAAGTGAAGACATGTCATTTGAATCCTTTGACCCATTTTAGAGTTGAGGAACTAGAGAAACAAATGGTTAAATACCATGTTTAAAGTCACATGAATTGTAAAAATGTGGTAGAGTCAGATGGCACAATGTCTCTAAGACAAAGTCTAGGCTCCTTAATCTCTCTCAAAAGGCTTTCATGACCTAGATTGCCCTTCCCCCTACATTTATCTCAGATCCCGTCTTGCCCTCCTCCTCTCCCCACTGCTCTCTTCAAACCAGCCATAAGGTATTTCTCTAAGATCCTGCGATAGACCATGGTCTCTTTTGTTGCTGAAACATAATACGTGATGTTGCTTCTTTGTGGAACGTTGTTCCTCCAGATAGTCACTTGAATAACTTCTACTCATACTTCAGTTCCCCATATTGTCTCCCTAAGGATGTCTTCTTTGAGTGCCTGGAACCAAGTCAGGTGCCTCTCCTATGTGTTCTCATTGCATCCTATAGTTATCTCATTGAAGTACAAATCCATCTTTTGCTTATGTACATCAGCATAGGAATAGCTTAATTTTATTTGATATCATCTTTCTGTTGTCTTCACTAAATTTTAAACTCTGAGGGCCAGTCTTTATCTTTGTTGTATACCAAATAGCATTTAGCATATAATTGGACTTCAAAATTATTTGCTAAATGAATAAATAAGTAAAATAATACACCCAAGGAAACAGAAATGCATGCTCCCTTCCTGAAGGACTTCAGTTTATTGTGTACATAAACATGCATGTGTGTGTGTGTGTGTGTGTGTGTTAGATAGAACATTGAATCCTAAACAAAGTTGCATGTGCAATTAATTCACATTGCAAGATAAATGTGACAGCTATAATAGAATAAGTAATATTAGGTATATTACATCAATCAATAGTTTGGATAGTTGGGAAGTGTACATTTGTGAGAAGCAAAAATAGTACTTCATTTTTGCAAGATTCCTTGATATTTAACCTTATTCTCTTTGTGAAATTTGAGCATATTCCTATCAGTCACCCTATAGTAACATTTCCAAGGCACAGAACAAATGGCTTACAGATTCTACTTTTATTATGACTGTCTCCATTATGGCCCTGAGCTAAAGGTTCTCTCCAGCTGAAAGGCAAACCTCACCGAGCAATGCTCTTCTTTTGGGTGCCCCTGCCTCACTGTCTACCAGTGAAGGACACTAGTCACATAGGAAGCACCTCTCTCTATTAGTCTGGCAAAGGCTGTATGAAAGAGCTCATGAGCTATTTTAATTTCAATTTCTGATCATTCTACTCAAGGAAGAGAAAGAATGAAGGCAAGACTTTCCCTCCAGGCACCTTCTCCAAAGGAATATACTGCCAGAATGTCTCCAAATTAAACCTGAGCCAATGTCTTAAGTGCCTCAGTGCACCCATTTCCTGGAAACCACTTGGGCCTCTACTTGAAGACGATCATTCTTAGAAAGTGTTTTGACATATTAGCAAGAGGAACAGATGACAAAATTATATGACTAAGTTCGCTTTCTTAGAATCAAAAATTATGCCATAGACTGCTAATATTTTTTTCTGAATGAAAGGCAAAGAGATTCATGAAGTAACCTAGAGAGAGCAAACAGTACTGCCAAGCTAATTCTGGGAACGTAAATTTGCATATCTGGGAAAGAGTGTGTATATGGATCATAGTAAAGTCCATCTTAATAACTGACCCCTGAATAACTGGATTAACATTCCTACGCAGCAAATGCTAGAGCTCAATGGCTTCCTCCTGCTTAACAACTTCTCAGAACCCCAAAGCGGCAGATAGGGCAGGCTATCTCACTGCTGTGGTTTTGCTACCCTTCTGTTCCAGCTGCCATTGCTTCCTTCCTGAGTTGCCATATCTTTAAGGTAACTTTAGCACTGGTTCTTTGATCGGGGTGCCCACATGATGGGACTGGGTCTGATACTACAACATGAGCAGGTACAACAGTTTTCTCTGCCACCATGCTTTCTTATTTCAAGATTATCATTCAGGGGCCGGGCGCGGTGGGCACGGCACTCTAACCTGGGCAACAAGAGCAAGACTCTGTCTCCAAAAAAAACAAAAAGATTATTATTCCGTTTTTGCCTCCTGGCCAGTCTCCCCTTGTCACTAGCTCCTTCTGGGCTGTTGGTATGGTGATGCTGATCTCTTCTCAGCATCCCTAGTATTTGGGGGCAACAATTCTATTCGCATCCCCTAAAGTGTCAACACTGTCTACTGGTGCATGTCCAGCATTCACTTCTCTTTTTCTCTGATAAGAAAACGCCTCGCCTTTTTACCAGCTTCATCTTCATTAAGTCACTTTGTCAGTTTCCCTGTCACTTTTTTTTCCTTCCCAAAGTATTTGGGTGACTGGTATCTGGCTCAGAAAGGGTTCAAATAAAGCTTCAAAGTTCCACTGGGAACCACCGCCCCTCCCACACCTAAAACCTGTTGCCAAGTCTGGTGTACCAGGTTCTCATCACTTGCAGCTTGGGTTTTCCCTTTATCTTTTTTTTTTTTTTTTTTTCCTTTTCAAGGACAACCTGGATTCCAGTGAATCTCTCTTATCTCCCAAGTCTGTCGACATCATGTCCACGCACAGTTACAGGTGTTCATTCCCACAGATGCTCTTGGGCCCCGTGGAAGTGAGTAGATACGAATTTTTCACATGGAATTTTTAAAACGCACTCACACAAACACAGCAGTTTGGACTTAACCTTTCTAAATACATATGATGGCACATTTATCCTATCCTTGTAATCAGGAACATCATCTAAAGAGACTCTGAGGAAAAAACTCTGAGGTAGGGAACAGAATCTTATTCTTCCCCAAGTCCCTTTATTCTTTGTTCATCTTACCTACTTTCATTCCAAGCCTTCTTGTGACACTCTCAGATGTGAGACTTCCTACAGTTAACAGCTGACCTTGTAACAACCCCCTCCATTTGCTCTCTACCTATTGGATAATCACTTGCATCCCACATTTATACTGACCACTGGATAAGCTGTGAAGACTCACCGTGTGTGAGATGCTTTCAGATCTGTAGAAACTGTATACGTGACTCAAATTGCCGTGGTTTGGGAGCTTGCCACCCCCTAGGATCAATAGCCTCTGTATTTACTTTTTGTGCTGCATTCCTGGGACTCTCGGTGGCTCTCAGCAAATGACCAGAAAAGAATAGCAGAAGTAGGGAAATAAGAGTCTGAAGCTGCCACAAGCTCATCCCATCCCTGCTGGCACATGTCTGTTGTAAAAATTATAATTTACGTTAAGAATAATAAATCCCCTAGTAAGTAAAACTGTTACTTTGTTTTTAGCAAAGCCCTAACTACAATTAAGCCCACATGATTTGGAAAAATGTGTTGGAAAATGAAGTTTTGGGATTTATATTTTAAGAGTTGGGCTTAATACTGAGGAAAGAAAGGGCCTTTTTTTCTGGGAAGTACAGGAGTTCACAACCAACTTACTAAACTAGCCTATTAACTTACTTGAGGTTTAGCTTGTTAAATCAAGCTTAACCAAAAGCAGCCTCCTTATGTATTTTAAGTTAGACCTAAAGGTTTCTCCATACATAGTGAACTGTAAACTACCTGGATGTGTAAACAGATTATAACCTATTCTTCTACCAACCAGAGTTTCAGCCAATCACAGGCAGCCAACTCTTCAAACTGTGTTCAAATAAGACAAATGCTGAGTTGTAACCAATCCGGTTGTTTCTGTACCTCACTTTTCTGTATATCACTTTCCATTTCCTGTCTATAGATGGTATCTGACCATGTGGCAGCCCTCGAGTCACTCTGAACCCGTTCTGGTTTTGGGGGCTGCCTGATCGATGAATCATTCCTTGCTCGTTTAACCCCTGCTAAATTTAATCTGCCTAAAGTTTTTCTTGCTGTTGTTAACAAGCTTTAACTCAGCCAAAAGATATATATCCCTCAACAAGTGACATTTCAAACCACGTATTTCTGTTCCAATCTCTTCCTTCTGTTTTATGCATTAATGGCATCTTTTTAAAATTTTAGTTCTTTAGCACAAGGATAGCTTAATTTTATTTGATATGGACTTTTTGGCATGTCCAAATTCCTTCCAACTCTACTGAAATGACCAAAAGTTATTAATTTGGGGATTATTGAACTTGTGTAATAGAGCCAATATGAACTAGGACTGTGAATGTTGTGATCGTTAATCTCGAATCCACTTTTCTCATGTAACATTATTTATTTTATTGTTTTAAAATATTATTATTCGAAACAGCATGTGATAGCTATCCTTGAAGTAAAAGGAATTCGACTATCATGTTAATGTGAGCGTAGATGATGTTTGAATAAAGAGCAGGGTAATGTGATGGGAAGAACCCAATCCCAAGAGTCTAGGGTCCAGGGTTTCGTCCCATCCCCCAATCCAAGTACTCAGTGACCCTCAGCAACTCATTTAACCATTTTAGACCTCAATTCCCTTTTATAAAAAATGAAGGGCTTCATATATTGATCTCAAAGTTTTCTTCAATCTCTGAAATTATGTGATTCTATAGCTTTTGAATATTTGTCAAAGAGATTTCATGTTAATTTTCTTGTGTAACAAATGAGCCCACAATTTTCAAAAAGTTGGTGAGGATGACCTTTTAGTTCCAATTTTATAAATAATACAATTGAAATACAGCAAATAATGTTGACTTGCCTAAGTTATATAGCTAGTTTAACATCATGACTGCATTTAAGATGGAGATCTCTGGATTTTCCTGACATTACTGTGCAAATATACAAAAGGCAGGTCTAGACAATGGGATACTCTTGGCAAATAATTTAACTGTTCCAATTATTGCTTTTTGTTTGTATTTCATCTGAAAAAATCAAAATCATAATATCGCTGTGGATATTTTACCATGTTAATGTTAGATTCAAATGAGTCGATACATGGGAAAGCATTTTGAAAGGTATAAAGTGTTATTTGAATATATGAACCACACTACATACTGATGCTGAAAGCACCAACATCATTTTTAACTGAGCTGTTTTATTTGACTCTATGCATCCATCATCATAACTGGATAATTGGAAATTCTTTGCTGCTGTTTTTTTTTTTTTTTTTTTTTTGCTATATAGAAAAAGGAGGCAATATATAAATGCTATATATTTTGTATAAGATTCACTTGAAACTTTTTGGTAAAGTCACAACTCATCTTTATTAATTCATTCAGAATATATTAATATTAATATTCATTAAGCACCTGCAATCTGCCAGCAGCTGTTTGGGATACTGAGAACACAGAAGTAAGTAACACGAGCAAACTTTTGGTGTCATGAAATGTATAATTTAGTAAGAGGATCAAGAAGAAAATAAATAGTAACCCAGAAAAAAAATCCAGTATTTATAAATGTTTTCTTTTTTCCTTTTTTTAAGAGACAGGGTCTTTCTCTGTCACCCAGGCTGGAATGCAGTGGTGCGATCATAGCTCACTACAGCCTTGAACTCTTGGGCTTCAAGTAGTCCTCCTGCCTCAGCCTCCTGAGTAGCTGGGACTGCAGGCACATGCTGCCAAGCCTGACTAATTTTATTTTTTTTTGGTAGAGATAGGAGTCTTGCTATGTGGCCCAGGCTGGTCTTGAACTACTGGCCTCAAGCAATCCTCCCACCTTGGTTTCCCAGTGTACTGGGATTACAGAGTGAGCCACTGCATCTGGCCTATAAATTCTTTAATAATAATAGTAATAATAAACCAAATGGAGTGTTTAGGATATAATGAGCTAAGATTTAAATTACAGTAGAGACCAATAAGGTGAAGTTGGGGAAGAAACACAATCCAGGCAAAGGAAACCAATGTTGCATATTATCTAAGAAAATAAGAGTGTGTGGGTGCCAAGAAAAGTTAGGTAGGATGTGAAGTGAGAAGTAATCATTAGGTTAAGTCACATGCGGGTCCCTGGTGATCTTGATAAGTGTAGCTCAGTAAAGTCATTAAGAAAAAATGCTGGTTTGGGGAGATTTGAGAAATGAGTATGGAAACGGGGAAATGGGGATTGTGAATATAGACATTTTATTAAAAACAAAGTGTGAACTATATTGTGCTAACTATACATGGATTAGTAACCAGCTGACTGTGAATAACTAAAGAATGTTAATAGATTAAAATTAACCTACAAGAATGATTATAGAAACAGAGAAGAGAATTCTGTACTTAATCCTCTCTCATTTAACAATCATAGCAATATGCAAACTAATTCATTTTATTGGTAGATTTATATAGTTTAAAATCTAACAAACAGCTAATATCATAAAAGGGAAAAGCAAATAATAAAGGATGATATAAAAGGAAAATGCTATCAAAATATTCATGCATATAAAAGTTATAGGTAATTGCTACAAACTTATTCTGAGCCTTAAAGCAATGAGGCCAAGGGGGGAAATTCTATATCATATACAGCTCTCATTTTATGATTAAAAGGAAAAGTTTTCTTTCCTTCAGCTTTTCATTGTCTTCAACTCAGAGACCAATTTGAAAAGAGCGAACTTAATATGAAGGCTTTGTGCACCACAACAAGTAGTACTCTCATACTGATGTTACAAAAAAACACACGTGTTCTCCATGTAGTATCTCTTAACCAGTGAAAGTGGGAGCTGTGGTTAAATTTTATTTTTGTGAAGACAAAATTTGGAATTCTTGTATGGAGTGCATGGGACAGGACAAAGAGAGGGCCAAGTGATTTATGATATACATCTTTATGACGATGGCCTATTAATAGTTTAATAAAGGGCTAGAAATATAATGATGAATTGGTAGAAAACAATGATTCTTTAATTTCTTGATGGCTGAAGCTGGAAGAGTAGAAAATGTGTTGTATGGTAGAATCAAGATCCATAGAAATCTGTATATACGAGCTGAATATATATAATAAGTTAAAATTTAACAGTTCTAACGTTAATGCTTAAAAGTTGGAGCCAGTATCCACCTGCACAATTCTAGGAATAGTTAGAGATGTGGTAGACTGATATGTAATAATGAGGTAAAAAGTACTTATTATAAAAATAGTTAAAATGCTAAATGTGAATCAAAAATATTATGAAACATCTCCAAAATCACAAGTCAGTATAGGTTAGAATTAATATCCATATAATATTAAAAAAGATAATGGTAATCCCACTTTATTCTCTTTTATGAGAATTTAATTTGCATACTTCACATCATACTGAACCCTGATTTTTAGAGAAATAAACTGAAACTTGTTCAGATGATGTACACTGGAAGGAATTGAATTCATGACCTAGGAGTTTCTGTTAAAGAAATCAGCAAAGTTTAAGTTAGAATTAGGAAGATTTGGGTGTATTGTGGTATAAAAGACTGGCTTGCTTCAAGCAGCCAGTAAGGGTTCACTTATTCTGTGTGACCACAAGAAGCCTGATGGGGAAAATACAAAAAGAGTCTGATTTTAACTCTGCATAAGTAAACTGTTCAAAGTTATACCATTAGATGGGCTACATTTGGAGGCAGGAGTTCCCTTTCCCTCCGGGGTCACTTGAGTACACAATGGAAGAGGTTTAAGTGTCAAAAAGTAATTCAGCTAGAAAATCATTAAGGTATAAATCAATCTTCCATATTTATGATTTTTCTTCATCGAAATACAGATTAATTTCACCTTTTTCTAAAAAAGAAAGAGTGGCCAGGCATGGTGGATCACACTTGTAATCCTAGCACTCTGAGAGGCCGAGGCGGGAGGAACGCTTGAGGTCAGGAGTTTGAGACCAGCCTGAGCAAGAGCGAAACCCTGTCTCTACTAAAAATAGAAAAGATTAGCCAGAGATAGTGGCGCACACCTGGAGTCCCAGCTACTCGGGAGGCTGAGACAGGAGGATCGCCTGAGCCCAAGAGTTTGAGGTTGCTATGAGCTAAGCTGATGCCATGGCAGTCTAGCCTGGGCAACAGAGCGAGACTCTGTCTGGAAGGAAGGAAGGAAGGAAGGAAGGAAGGAAGGAAGGAAGGAAGGAAGGGAGGGAAGGAAGGAAGGAAGGAAGGGCAAGCACAACATTTCCAGAAAGTGAAATCCCCGAATCTCCTGGTTGAATTTAAAGTTGTTTTATCAGAAACTTATATGCTTACCTCCCAAGGGAAAGGCGATTTTAATTTCTACCACCAATTTCTGTTATTTTGTTTTAAAAAGCAGGATATGTATGCACAGACATGCCTCAGCAGTGTCGATATCAATGTTCTCCTTTAAATAAAGCAGCTCCTAAAATCATTTTGGTTTGCTTCTGATGAAATATGCCAAAGTGAGTAAAGAAAGATTATCATTACAGTATCCTTTTTTGGACAGGGCATATTTTACTACCCCTGCCTTGATCACCTGGCTGTACTGTTCTTTCCTTTCTCTCCCAGCAAGCCTGGCTTTCTGTAGGGCAACTGTTGTGTTGGATAGTACAACAGCTGATCTCAGCTCTCAGAGGGTTCATGCTGAGCAGCTGGTTGGATTTTGCTTTAAACTTGTTTGCACAGTGCTGCTGTGTACAGCTGTTTACCCCATCAAGTTTATCTCCCAAACACAGTACAATATAATTTATTTTTATAGGGAATTCTTCATAATATGGGATTGCAAATGGCTTCTCAGGGAGAGTCAATCATAGAATAAAGAGGAACAGAAGGATAGAAGGGAAGCTGTAAAGTGAGAAAGTGACACATGAGAGGTGAATTTTCCAGGGAAAGAGAGAATTCTAGCATGTAAAAAGAAAGACTACAGGGAAAACATTGGGCAAGGCAATGAAAAGGGGTGGGGGAGTGAGTCAAAAGTGGCAGGAACCCAGGCATCAGAGGGAAAGTAATGAGAAGCACCTGTGAACATTTCTCACCTCTCTGTTTTTACTGGCCTACTTTAAGGCTGCATTGACAAACACCAAGTGGAGAATAGTGACAAATTTCTAGATAACTGACAGCAATTGGTTTCCCAAATGCCTTTTGATCACATAAGTTTGGGAAATAATGACCTAAGGACCACCTGGAATGCTTGTTAAATATATAGATTCTGGCTCTCATCCCAAACCTACAGTCATGAAATTTCTAAAGGAGACACCCAGAAAACTGGATTTTGAACAATCACCCTGTGATTCTTATAAACAGTCCAATTTGAGAAACAATGATTGAGGAACACCTTTGGTTGCAAGCAACAGAATAGCTACCTCACAAGAGTTGAACTCTAAAAGCATTTATGTTTCTCGCACATAAAGTCTAGAATGGGTTGACACTGGCTTATCTCCCATAGTTTAGAAATGTCATCAGGACTTGGCTCAGGTAACATTTCTATTCCATTATCCTAACTTATGACTTTTTACCTCTTGCACTTTGACTCATAAGCTATCAAAAAATGTCTATCAGATTCAAAGCAGCAAAGAGGGAAAAGAGAAAGCAAGAGAGTCGGATTCCTGTTTTTTTTCCCCAGGAAAATCAAAATTTCCTGTTTAAGTAAATTAAAATGAAGGCCAGACCTGAAGAATCCCCAAGCAGTGAATTAGACTTCCTAAGTGACTTTAACATTCCTGGATTTGCATATATAAGTAAAACTTAACTTGGGCTATTTCAAGTGTCATCCTGTTTTCTGTCTTTACATCATTTAAAGAAGTGAAGGTAAAATTCTTTTTAAATCTTATAATTGTATTAATTTATAATTTATTATTCCTAAACTGTTTAAACTACAATTTTTAAAGCAATGCTTATGGGAATCTTTTTTCTTCTAATATATCTCACATTTCAGCTCCAGATTTCAGAATGCTTATAAAGACTGGACAGTGAGCGGGGCAGGTGTTCCACAAAAATGGGCATTGTTGTTATCTTTATGGGCATTATTATCTTCTTTATGATATTTTAAAACATTTCTCATTTTCCTTTTCCTGAAATGTGTGATGCTTATTCAGAGGGCAGATATATTTAAAATTACGATGACTTTGTTTTTGAAAATATCTCCCTAATAACGTATGTTCTGATAAGTTATAGGGACTAACTTTTGTATTTATTTTAACAGATTTTTCTTAAAAATAAGAAAAAGGCTGAAATGTCTGGATGCAGTTCCACAACTAGAAAAAGGCTAATCTTAAATTATCTATTTGATTTTTATTTTTTATAAACTTACCATATGTTTGTTTTATATGCATCCTTTTCTTCTTTATTGTGGGAGTACACAGATGTTTAGGAGAATAAAAGATTGAAAGAGAGATATGAATAATATTTAGCTTCTTCACTTAACATAAGCAGAGTAATATCTAAAACAATCAGGTAGCTTTATATTGATTAGGTGAATATTAGATTAATTGCTCTGTTCTGTCTTTCTTTATCCCAACAGGAAGCAATAGGTTTAATATTTCTGACTTTTAAAAAAATTTTTATTTTGCTTCCATGTTTTGGATAACTCAGTAGTTAAGGTTTAATATTTCTGACCCTATTGCATGAAAACTTGTGAAGGATGAGATAGATGATCAGTGCATCAATTTTAATTTAGGATTATGTTAAGCTATATGTGTGTAATCAAAAATATACTGGGAATATACAGAAAAAAATAAAGAAAACATAGTTTATCATGAATTCACCATCCAAAGTCCAACTTTGCTAATGCTGTCATGTAGTATATTCTGTTCTTTCTGCCATGAATATAAGACAAATGGGTTTACATCATAAATGTTGTTTTACATTTGCTTATATCTTTCTTTCTTTCTTTCTTCTTTGCCATCTTTTCTTTAGGACAGACAGGCTTTCTGGGACCCCAGAGAGCTCAATGCAAAATTGTTGGACAGGGACATGTGGGCACCAGTTCTATTTTGTCTCCTTTACTGGGAGGTGGTCTTGCTGAGCTCAGCTCGATATTACTAGACCACATGTTGTAAATGCTACCCTAAACAGAAAGCATGGATTATTAGTATAAGTTCTTCTGGAATGGTAACAGAAACTGTGGTATACAAAGCCAGTGGCAAAGCAAAAATTCAATTTCTTAATCAACGTCAGCAGGACCCTAGCTGGGTGGAGAGTGTCTTTGGCAGTGACTTTCCCTGTAGGAAACCCAGACCAAGGTGCAAACTGCATTAAGGCAGCCTGCGCCTGCTTTTTCTATGTGCCATCACCTCACTTTCTTTAAGTTCTGCAACCTTGAATAAATAAATTACATCCTTGTAATAGGCGCAGACTCTTTTTCTTATCTCTGCAACTCATCTGTAATGCTGCACAGTGTACCGTGAACATGGTTTCATGAATGTACTTATATGTTTGCCTTGTTGTACAGATGCACACTATGGATAGGCATTCATGTCATTTTCATATTTTCTTTATGAAAAAGTAATTCTGTGTGAAACCTTCTTGTACATATATTTATGAAGCTGCAGGGTAAATTCCTAAAGTAGAGTTACTTACATGTTTGTAACTCATTTTAAATTTTGAAAAGTAGTATGCTCATTTAAATTTTGACACGACTCTATATTTGATTTATGCACCATCTTGGAACAACACAGGTTACAAAACATTTAAAAGAAGACTATTTAAGTGGTATATAGTTAACAAATTTACATTTAACCAAAATTATATGAACAAGCTAAAAGATTCCACATTATTATTAAATATTCACCAT
This sequence comes from Indri indri, assembly GCA_004363605.1. Classification (NCBI taxonomy): domain Eukaryota; kingdom Metazoa; phylum Chordata; class Mammalia; order Primates; family Indriidae; genus Indri; species Indri indri. The sequence continues at coordinate 14,999 of RJWJ010017851.1, read as the reverse complement.
CAAAGCCCACCATTTATTTGCATTTTAAGTGCATGCATGACACATCTCTAAGACCAATTAATCAGCTGGCATCTTTGGTTAATGTTTATTTTAGCTAAAATGTGAAATTTCCCCATAATAGCACATATCCAGACAAATAGAGAAACATGTTTAGCACTATGCAAATTAACACAAGGTCATAGGCAAGACCCACCAAATAATTAAACCAGGTTAAGGGAGTCATGCTTTGGGAGACTAAGAATTTTAATTAAAACTGTTATTGAGTTCAAATGAGGGGGTTCTGTCTGTAATTAGTGAGTAATATCTTTCTGCATTAATCAATGTCACCAAAAACTGTCTAAATTAACACTTTGCTTTTCCTATATTGCTTCAGGTTTGTGGGGTTAGTGAGGAGTAAGTTATATAAAAGAGTAATTAAGATTAGAAGGACACTTTTTAAAATCTTGCTTTTCTACCTGATTTAATCTTGGGTACCATATTTGACAGCAAATGAATTAACACGTATTTATTGAATGCTTACTACAAGAGAGTCATGGTTGGAACTGCAAAGAAGGCCCAGAGGCTGCTTATGAAGGATATATGATGTGTTAGGCACTGAATTAGGCATTTTGTAACCATTGTCTAATATTGTTCTTCTCACAATGCCATCTTTATAGTTGAAAATACATTTCTCCCACCCCTAGAGGGAATGAGTGATTTGCACAAGGTCTTAGCAGTAAATTACAATGCAGACAACAAAAGTGAGAATGGAGAACATGGCTTGGGTTTGCAATCATAACGATCTCTCCTAATGAGACATCTGTTTGTCCCATTCAGTCTCTGGCACAGGCAAAAAACCATTTTCCATCTCATACTTGAGAACAGACCAGAGCACACCCTCTAAGTGAAAGTAGACCCGAGAGCAGGAAGTCACTCTCCAAGGTGAGTACATTCAGATGCATGTCATGTTCTCCAGGCAGATAAGCAATACATTCCTTGGGGGATGTTGAGTAATAGGTGAGAAGAGGTCAAGAAAGTTGCTCTCACAGATGCCCCATGGACATTTCAGGCCAGGAAAGCAGAATTATGTTTCTAACAGATTTGGGATTCAAACTCTGTGAATTCCAAAGTCAATGTTCTTTTTGAGCACTATTCCTTGCCTGTAGGACCATAGGGGTCCTCCGATGGGCAAAAAATATGTGTACAGATCTTAGTCCAGATCTTTCTGTTACCCCACCTTGAAACCCTTGCTCAGATTCTAGCCCAGGGGTCCGATTTTACAACTAGTGGATCAGCTGATGAACTGTTGGGGACAAGAAAACGATTTCTGGAGGATTACAGGGGCTGGTGCTTCAGATTCCGCTTACTGACAAACTACTCTTGATTTTCCTCCCAGAAACAACACAGCTCTTCGTTTTACATGTTGAAACAGGTCACAGGACTGAAAACAGTGTTATTTTCTCCATTCCTCTCACTCTTTTTCTTTTCCTCTCCCCTTGCTTCCTCCCTCCCTTCCTTCCTTCCTACCTACCTTCCTTTCTTCCTTCCTTCTTTCCTTCTTTCCTTCCTTCCTTCCTTCCTTCCGACAAATAATCACGAAATATCTGCTACGTGCTGGCTGCTGGGGCCAAGTCATTTCTGAGGACTGCAGCTCCTTCTTTATGAAAGCCTTTGTAATTCTTTCGGTCCTTCCATTTCCCCTCTTTCTCCTCTTCGTGACAATCCCATCTCTGTTACTTTATGAAAACACAGGTTTCTTTCAACAGCTGTTAAATTGTTTGAAACCATATTAAGATGATTGCAAAAACGGATTAGCATCAGCCAGTTTCCCTCTGTGGAAGCTCCATATTAATGCTTTGTATGAATATAATGAAATTCAAACCTGAGAAATATTCCAATAGTTTTGTTTGTTATTTTGGGAAATTTTGTTCTGTTTGGCTTTTGGTTTTTGTCAGTGATGTGGTTATGTGGCATTTATGAAGACAATTTTTAGAACAGATTTTGGATATATATATTAGAAAACTTGTAAATTCAGGCATCTTATTCCTCACTGGCACTATCTCCCTGCTTCATTAAGGTTATATTTTTTCCTCTTTGCCCAGGAAAACTGCTCCTATCTCCAACGGCAAGTTTGAAATTCTATTAAACTTAAATTGCTCAGTTATTGCAGAATCAAAACACACACACACACACACACACATACACACACACACACACACACACACACACACACACATATGCAAGCACTTTGGGAAAAAATGAGGACCAAGTGGTAAAAAGGCATATTACATAAAAGAAGTGAAATTTAAGAAGAAGAAGAGAAATAACTCGAGAAAAGAATCGTCGGTGAACAAGGGTACATTAATGCAGAGTCAGCTTTTGAATTACGGAGTCTGAAAGAGCAAGTAGCTTCTGAAGCAAATATGCACGACACTACTATAGATTTCTGGATAATTAGGCATGAGAAATGGTAAGTAATATATTCACTTACTGCATTTATGTTCTTTTAAGGTACACAGCATTTTTTTTTTTTTTTTTTTTTTTTTTTTAGGAGATTGTGTGAGGCGTCGAAGTCAGCTGAGGGTAAAACTGAAAAGAGTGGCAGAGATTCTTCTATAACAGGTTTTGGCAAGCACAGGTCAATTAATTTGACTGCTGCACTTGGCCTCCTAAGTTGCACTGTCTGAGTACTAAACACAAGATGCAGACCTTTTAAAGGATTTGGCTCTTTCTTTCTTTTAATTTAGAGAACATAGTTGTAAAAGGCGCAGAAGGAACAGCTGGGGGATTGGCTTCACTCTCTACTAGAGATTGGCTGATGACAGAGAACAGGAAGACTGGTTTGGTTTATAGTGTGAGGACCTGCACCCATGGCACATGCCTTCTTCATACACAGGAGGGCAAGATACAGAGTCCAGTTGCTTTTGTGAAATAGTCATTGGGTTTTTTCCCTATTAGTGCCCTGTGAATTTTTATTTTTTCAAAATGCCGCTATATTAGGTGATCTTCTGAATAAACACTCTGTAACACACTACAAAATAAATACAATCAATCGGTCATGCTTTTATAAAATACCTATTATCATTAACTGGCCAGTTCTCCTCTTCAAACAGCTTCTGTATTCTCAACATGATAGGAGCTCTAATGGATAAAAGAGAAACATAAAATTTAGTCTCTAGCAACTTCCAGAATACGTTAATTCATTTATTTAAAAATCTTCATTGAAATCCTACCATTTACCTGGAAGTTTGCTAGAAGTTAATGGAAAAACAACATCAAAAGCCAGATGTGGTCCCTACCCTCCTAGAGTACACATACCAGTGAGACCAGACATTTAGAAGACTAGTGAACAAACACATAATGCTGAAGCTTCTTAGGTACTAAGAAGAAAATGATTAGCGGGCTGTGTGGGAAGTAGCCAAGGCATATAACTTGGATGGTGAAGGTAAGCCCATCTAAGAAAGTGCAATTCCAGCTGAGTTTCTAAAGTAGAGAAGTAGACACACAGGTGAAGAATGGGTAGAAATGGTCTAAGTGAAGAAAGAGCTTTTACGAAAGTACGGAGGCTTCCAGCATTCTAAGAAAACTGCAAGTGAGCTCATGCGGTTGGAGCTCCTGGGAGTAGAAGCACACTCTACTTTCATTTCATCATTTCTTTACCCTTCTATGTAATGAGTTTATCCAGTCTTCCCCTGGCTTTCACAGTGAGAGATCCTAAGATCCACAGTCACCCAAGAAAGAGGTCTCTGAGGAAGGTAGAAGAGGACAGCAAAATCCATGTTGCCTGGGGGCATCGAGACCCTAAGTTTGCCAACTTCATACTATTGCCAAAGGCAAAATGAGAAGAACTGGAAATAGTCACTAAGATTGGAGCAGGAGACTTGGTTTGCAATTCTGGATCTCTGATTCCAATTCCTTTTAGATCTGAGAAAAGTCATTAACCATGTTAGAATTTTTTTTTTTTTTTGGCTATAAATTGGGGATGACCCCTTACAGGATAGTTTTCAAGCTTTACATAACACACAGTACATGACTTTTAAAAGATTAAGGAATATTCTAATGCAAATATATGGGATTTCAGGCTGTTCTTTGTATATCCAGCATTCAGATTAATTCCCTGTGCGTTACTTACTGTCTGTGTATAAGCAGCCCTCACAGCAACATCCCTGGTATTCCAAGTCTGGTACTGCAACAAAAGCCATCTCAGTGTGTGTGTACTTGTGACAAGTGTGTAATTTTTGTATTGAGTGCATGTGCTATGTGTGTGTTGGCATGTGTGGTATGTGTGGCATGCATTTATATGTGGTGTATGTGGCCTGTATGTGTATGCTTATGGTGTGTGTATGGTGTGAGTGTATAGTCTATGTGTGCACACATCTGTGTGTGTGAGTGTGGTGTGAGAATATGTGGTGTGTGGTGCTGGGAGATGCACACAAGCTGGAAGTCAGGAATCATTATGTGAAAATGTCATCCAACTTCATCCCAGTTCCCTGGGGGAATCCCAGAGATGGCACATTGCTAAAATCCACAGAAAATGCTAGCTTCAAAATAAATCTAAGCTTTTTGCCTTCTAATATTAATAACTGTGGAGGGAACAAGCCAGAAAACTTTAGGAAGAGTAAACCAGGTCCAGGTGAATAACAGGAAGATTGGAGCCCAGGCTAAGTGGTATTTTGAAGAGGTGAAAGTGAGCGAAATTGAAATGGAAATTAGTCTTCTCCAAATGCACAGAGACCCAAAGGAACAAAGGCCTCTGGTGTCACCACTCTGATACTTCTAAGCACACTCAACAGAGTTGTTGCCCAGCCTTGGCTTTGTCAACAGCCCTCCTAAAAGGTTGAGGATGGCTGGCTGGGGACTTACCTGTGAGGGAATGAGGGAATGAGAGGTCACTGTCAGGAGAGCACTCTCAGGCCTGTGCTCTAGCAAGACCTCTCCAAGCCAACGGGCAAACCCAGGGCCCCTGGAAGCTGGTGAGAGGAGACTGAGTATTTAAGAATAAGCTGTTCTGATGCTGGTCAGATGGGAACCAAGTGTAGTTCTCAGTTTCTCTATAATCTCCCTTTATGCAATTGCATAGCAATCTGTAAGCAATTATGTCCTAATTCCTACCCCACCCCCACCCTCACCCCGCCACATTCGGGAGAGCAAACTGGAAACCTTGCATGATATAGAGACTTAGGCAGCATTTCTCTGCCTTGTCTTCTGGTTTGTGCAAATAGGAGCAAAGCATCCTGCGGCAATAGCAACAATCACAGCCCTGCATTTTCTCTGGATGCCCATTGCACTGACTGTATCTCCAGAGTACACCAGAGGAGATTTTCAAATACAAAAGAGCATTCTAAAATTGTATTCACCATGCTCTGAAGCATATGTCCCTCTCTGCAAGGAGAATGAAATGTAATTCTTCTACATAGAAAATTCATAGGCTAAGAGAGGAAACAAGACCACCACCTGAAAATAATAGCGGAAAATGGTGGCACTGGATATACTTAAGTATTCAGTTCAGTTACAGAGTCTCAGATTTGAAGTCCAGAGATGGAAGAAATCTGTGAGATAAATGGGGCTTGAGTTTGCCCCTAAAAACAGATGGATTTTGCTAAACATACTGGCTGAGGGTGGAAAAGAAGGGCAAAAAAGAGAGATTGCTTGAGTAATTTAGGAAAAAGTATCTTTTTTTTTTTTTTTTTTTTTTACCATTTAGGATCTGTAGGTACAGTGCCTAAAACCTATGAAGTTCTAAAAGTCTACAAAAATGATGCCTTGAGACCCAAAACTATAGATATAGATCCAAAATAAAAAAATAAAAATCAGAATTATACACATTTTATGGTATCTATAAAGCATAGCAAAACTTCAAGTAATCAACTATATTTTAACTCATATATTAATAAAGATAGTGTTTGATGCAGGTGTTTGGTAGGATGAGTGGTAAGATCTCCAAAAGAAAAAGTGTTCAGGATCCAAGAAGGTCTTAGAGCAGCCTTATTTTAAAAAGACAGAGACAATAAGGAAGTACCTCAAGAATATTGCTTAAACAGACATTGTTCTGTTTATCCATAAAAAGCAATGCAATTTCTAAATTGGGCTCCCCAAAGGCCTGGGTGTCAAAAAATTCTAAAGTAGAGAAACCATAGAAATCTTACAAATTTAATTCAAATTTTTGAGTAAGTCAGATTAAGCAGTATTTGAGGATCATTCACAATTAGTGAGAGAACAGAGCATGCATACACCTACAATGGTTTAGTTGTATATTATTTGTGTTAACACACTGTCTGGCAAATGTTTATGCTTTGTAGCTAAAAATAGATTTTTTGTTTGTTTGTTTTGACTGAAGGGAAGGTCAACTAACCTGAAATGTTTGTTACTAACTCTGTGAGTTTATCGAATAATGGAGATCCAGAGTATTTGGTCTATAATCAGGCACTTCTGTTGACCTGTTGACAACTTACCCAACAACAGGCGTAGTAATTTGCAATGCAGGCCTTAGAACCCTAATCTGCGAAGTAACATCAATCATTACACATGTTGAAGAAAAAATTGTAAGAATTAACAAGGCAAGTTGTCAGTAGTTTTCTTTTTACAGCCCTGTGTATCAATTGATACAGTATAGCTGCCTATTATGTCATTAATCTTGATTTGCCAAACACTTGTTTTCTTCTTCCAAACATCAGAGCTTCATACTGTAAAAGGAACATATAAGATAGTTACATAATTAAAAGGAGTAAGTTCTTTCCTTAGATCAGTGTCACAAAGTACTATGTTGTACTCAATCGCCACTATTTGGGAATAAATCTTATATAATGTTCAACTAAATATACATTCAGTTTATATTTCTGGATTTGTTTACATCAATAGCAGTGTAAATTTTGCAAAAACAGAACAGATCCTGGCTAAGTTACTTAAGTGCAGTCTGCAGGACCTAGCCAGCTGTAAACTGTTATTTCAGTAAATGTTTTGCTATGAAGATGAGGGTTACAAACAGCAGAAGAAATCGTCAGTGATATATTTAAAATTGTGCTGAAGCCAAGACCTGGGGATATAAAAGTTCTAAATATATAGACATTGCTTTTCAACTTTAATGTGCTTTCACAGCTCTTCAGTAATTGCTCTTTATGCAAATTCTGTATCTTATCTGACATGGTAGATATTTTTACCTGAATTTGGCAAATAAGTAAACTGGATCTGAGGGGTGAAACTGTGCCCCAGGTCACAGAGCTAGTTTGAGGGCAGGAGTTAAACTCCCAATCCCAGTTGTTCCCATTATGTCCTCATGCCCTGTAGTTCTAGGGGGCACTAACTCCCTTTGTTGGTATTGTGTGTTACAAAGGGAAAAAAATCAAATTCACTGAGAAAATTCTGTCTTAAACATAATGAAGTAGGTTCCTTTACTACAAGGAGTGTACAGAACTTTAATATGTTGGAGTGTGTTGTAAATTTCTAAGAGGGGTGTACAGTATGTATTATTCCCAGACTTATTTAACTAAAGATCCTGTTCTGGGTATTAGAAAGAATACCTTTTGGGAAACTTACATTTCTCCGTGCAATCTCCATGAATCTCAGAAGAAAATAGACCCCTACCATTGACCTTATCATCCCTTGTATACTTGATATTATCGTCGATGATGACACACAAGCATTTCAAGTCTCGCGTTCTTTCTTTAAGAAATCTGAAAAACCAAGTAAGGGATACCTAATGCAGTTTGTTTAAGAAAACCCAGGTAGCTTTCTGGAATAAGATCCAGTGAACTGTGTCTAGAACACTGTGAAATGTTTTGCACATAAAATGAATCCTTATGTATGGAAAGTCGATATCTGTTGTGAGTGGTTATCATCTGGTGGTTGGTTTAAAAGGTTGGGAATTAGAGTAGCTCATTCCAGCTGAAACTCTCACTCCTCAATGAAGAAGCAGGAGCAGTTTACACAAATCTAAATGTGTTGTGTTCTGGTTTTGTCCCAAGTTGGTAAAAAAAAAAAAAGAAAAAAAAAGGCACAGCTCACTTTGTAGCATATGCCATATGAAAAGAGTAGACTTTGCCAGAGGAGAACTGCCTTCTCTTTAAAGGCAAAGAACACTTTACTGCATCCCGCAAAACAGCCTTGGTATTTCATTCTGCATGGAGCAGGGAATATGGTAGACACCCAATAAACCTACTTTAATAATTGAGCAATGTTGAGCTCCTTTTATTGAGACAGAAAAGATGCTTTATGCCTACGTATGATTTTCTTATATCAATAAGATGTATTTTAGACCAGAAGCTCTGAGACAGTAGAGACTATGGGGTCTTCCTGACATCAAATCAAGTACTAAATTCAGTTAATTCAGAAAAAGACAGAAAATCCATTTGTATGAAATTTTGGATGACAATAAGAGGGAACTTCAGCCTTTGGGTCTATTCAACACATTAGTTAGGTAACATGAGGAACTTATGTGTTTATAAGGAAGCAATTGCACCAAGACTTTCAATATCTGTCCGAAATAATTACTCTCCCAAATGTTTATGCATGTTAATACAAGGTTTGTTTCCTGAACTTTGCATTCCTTTTAGATGCTTATTCTCTTTAACATTTGTGTATTTGTCTCTTTGTGAATGAATTTCTGCTTTGTTGTTATTTCTCTCTCTCTCGATATAAATATTAATATATTTATATATATTATGTTACATATATTTATATTCATATATTATAGTATATATTAACATATTTACATATATATAGATATATATATCTCCTTCCCAATTTGGGGGAAAGGCTAATTGCCAATCATGTTGGATTAATAAAATGAAAAACATTTGGGAAAACAAAAGCAGTTAAAAACAAAAGAAAGAACAAATCACACAAAGCATGATTATTAAAAGGACGAAAAAAAAAAAAAAAGCAGCTGCTGTGCAACTCCCTTACTGTTATGTTCCACTGCCCTTACTCTGTGTAAGAGTCTCACCACAAGAAAGCCTTACCTCTCACCATCATTAAATGCAAGAAGGTGTTCTGCAGTGCTGAGGCAAACCTGGATGAAATAATGAGCAATCACAGAACCAGAAGGTAGTTGAGTTTGGAGGAACATTTAGGGAATATCTATTCTGGTATACATGGTGCAATAGCTAAGGACACAGGCTCTCAACTCGAGACTGTATTCAAATTTTCTCTTTCCTGGTTCTTTCCTACCTCTTTCCCTCTCAAGAGAACCACATTTTCTTTGCTTTGGCTCCATCTGTAAAATTTAGATAATAATTGTAGACAGCTCCAGAATTCTTCGATTGCTTAAATGAATATAGTATCTAGCATGTAGCAAACATCTCATAAATGTTAGCTGCTATTGTTAAATAATTTTAATAGTAACTATTGCTATTAATGATCCTAGTATTAGAAGTATTTAACATAAGAGGAAACAGAGGTGGGGAGAAGTTAAATGGATTTTTTAATGGCATACAGATAGGGAGAGAAGGGTAGCTTAACTTTTAAGCCATGAGTCATTTCAAATTCATGTCTGAGTATCATTTATTGGCATTCTTCAATTCTACCATGCATGTCTTATGTTCAGGGATCACACCTGACTTGTGCATTCTGCTTTCCCCTGGGCCTACGATATCACTGTCACATGGCAGGAGGTACCTAATATGTATATAAATGAATGAGGAGCCACTTCAGGGTAGCACACTTGGCAGGGAATGAAGAGAGTAAGGGAAGAAATAAATCATGAAGTTGTTCCTAAAAAACTTTAAAAAGATAATACTTCAAATTCAGAGGAGAGAAAATGATGATGCTTTCTGAGAATGCTGAGAGTTTTAGGGAAGTGAAGATAATACAGTTGATAAATATGTTAAAACTGTAAAGAGAGTAATAGAAAAATAATGAGAACTTTTAGCAGGCAAAACCGTCAAAGTAATAGCAATAAATATGTTAAAAGAAAACCTACTAATTTCTGGCACACCAATATGGAAGAGTTTATGCTTTTATATTGCAAAAATTGAATGTATGTATGTGATTTACTTTTGCATGTAAATTTTGTTTAGCTAGTGGTGGTTGTTTTACACTGAGGACCTTCATTTTTGCTTGTTTTTTTCCTGCTAATACATGAAAATCTGCTAATGAAGATGGTGTGTTCACTTGAAGTAATTGTCAGAGTTGAAGAGCAGCATCTACTCAGGAAAATTTAGTACTAACACGTAATTTATTTGTCTTTTAACACGATGATAATGAAGCAATGTAACAAATAGTCAATTAAATGTGTTTAAAAATTAATTAAGCAGAAGTCTGTATATTTATGTTTATTTATTTTTTATAAGAACCAAAGACTCTTCTGTTACAGTTAAAAAGATAGAGATATAAAAATTAAAGATTTTTGTTATAACTTTGGGCTCCAAATATTTTAATATTAAGACTATTTTCTATCACCACCTAGATTATTCTAGAACTTGCAGTCTCAACAGGTATGTAAATTGGTTCCTGGGGCCAGACGCAGTGGCTCAAGCCTGTAATCCTAGCACTCTGTGAGGCGGAGGCAGTAGGATAGTTTGAGATAAGGAGTTCAAGATCAGCTTCAGCAAGAGCAAGACCCTGTCTCTACTAAAAATAGAAAGAAATTGGCTGGACAACTGAAAATATATAGAAAAAATTAGCTGGGAATGGTGGCGCATGCCTGTAGTCCCAGCTACTCAGGAGGCTGAGGCAGGAGGATCGCTTGAGCCCAGGAGTTTGAGGTTGCTGTGAGTGAGGTTGACGCCACCGCACCCTAGCCCGGGCAACAGAGTGAGACTCTGTCTCAAAAATGAATAAATAAATAAATAGTTCCTGAGGGTGGAAAAAAGTCTTAATCTTTGTATGTATAAAGTGCAAGTATATATATGTGTATATGTGTGTGTGTGTGTGTGTGTGCTTTACATCAATAGCAATTTAATATATTATGAAATGAAAATTTCAGGAGGTGAGTGATTAGGAAAAAAATTGTCTAAAAAGGCTCTATGGGACAGGGGTACGTAATGAAAAAAAAAAAAATTGAAAAACACTGGCCTAAAACATCATAGCTCAAATCTGGTTTGTGCTAGCCTGTTTTGATTCAAAAACTGAGTAATTTACCTCCTAAAAATCCATCTGTTATGCAGTAGCTTTATCTTAACCCATCTCTTAAGGTTTCCTGTAAGTTTTTGTATATTTAAAAACAGAACTCAGAGTAGAAGAAATCTGAGTTTGAATCCTAGTTTTATTAAGTTCTAGGCAAATACTCTCAGCCTGCTTTTTCTTTAAATTTTCACAATAAAATAATAATGACACCTATGAATGTTAAGAAGAACCATTAAGGTGATATGGGCCAATCTTTTAGCCCAGGGTTTAATACAGGCTGAGCACTCTCAGTGAGTGTAGCCTTGAGTATTATGATTGTTCTAATTTTGAGTTTGGGATTGCCACTTCCACATGGAGGCTGTAATTACACCTGCTTTTGAAGCCAAATTGAAACCAATTTAGAAGCCCCCCCACTGAATTAAAGGTGACTACATTTTAGAGTCTGTCCCTTCCCCAGCCAGATCCTACTTGTCATTATTTTAATCCAAATACATTACAAGAAAACCACACACATACACACATATATATGTGTACATACAGTTATATATATACATATATATATAAAGTTATACAAGACAATGATCAAAGAGTTAGGAAACTTTGCAGAAAGCTTATTAAAAGGGAAAATTAGTAAGCATCATTCAAAAATATTTCTAGATATTGCAAGAAGAAAAGATTAACTGCCTTTATTTCCAATTGTAAATCAGAGTGTAGAGTGGAAGGAGGTACCAATCATACTTTATCACAGCAAACACTGCAAAAAATCCAAATTATTTAGTCTTGTAATTTTTTTTCTATAAACCATATTTACCTTTGACATAAGCTATAGCCAAAACCAAAAAATCCATCAAATATTTATACAGTACTCAAACATGAATTCAAGTGCAGGAAGTTCAAATCAGTTTGAATACAGGAGTGAATGAGTTTGAGTGAATGAAGTGATCTCAGAAATGAAAAAGATGTCTTCTGATACAATTAATTCCACAACTCCTTCCCACGTCCCAGATTATTTGTTGGTTATAACTAGGGTTTGCATAGCATTTTATCTTTCTGGTAGAGCGGCAGCTGAATGGTGATTGATGGAAGACAGGAAAGATAAGGAAAGTTTACCAGCAATGTTTAAGAGCAGAAACTGAACTCAGGAGAGGTGGCTGGTGCAGAGATAGAGATCTCTCTCATGTACAGTTCTGCAAAATAAACTCCTCCATCGAATGCTTTTTTTAAGGCAATAATTAGATAATAATTAAGAAATAAACCAATAAGTCTTTTATTATGGAGAGTTTATGTTTTATGAATAGCCAAGAGAGAATGCATTTGTTGTGTAGTGTTATTAATTGTAGATTATTTGTTATGACCAGATCAACAAAATGCTATTACTGTAGAGCATTCCTCCTGGGACATGAGGATGACTTTGTTATGTAAAATGTCTCTGTAAAGCTTTATGGCAGAATCAGATTTTACTCCAACAGCTCTTTATTCTACATGGCTAGCAGTGTAAAGCCCTGCTCTCTGGCCTGTTCTGAGACATAAGGGGAAAAGAATACTTATTGCTTTCTTTACTAATCTTGGATAAAATAGAAAGGTATTAGAGAAGAACTCTGAACCAGGACTCAAGTTCCGCTTCACAATTAACCCTGGATAACCCACTTACCAGATTTTACTTCAATTTCCTCATCTGTATAACATAGACAATAATTCCTGACTTAAAGTCTTCCTAGAGTTATTATAAAGAGTAAAGTCATTGAATAAAAGTGGTTTGTCTCAAAGTACGTAGTGGTAGACATATTAAGGAGTTAAGGTAATTCTTTGATTGAGCAATGGCATAGATGGAACAATGGGAAAGATCTCATTGCTCATCATATAGATATTAAAAATACTTAAAAAGAAGTACGTTGCAATGCAGATGCAGTGGATGCTGGGAGAGCTGTATCAGTGGGTATCATCAGTATCCCAGCCCTGGTGTGTTCTGCCATTGTAGTCAGCTCATCTAGGACATCATTCTGAACTTCCCTTGAATAATCAGTCTCTCTAGACATTCCTGTCATCCTTTCTCCTTTGGGTGGGGGAGTCATCTCCTTCAGTGTCTGCCAGACAAGAGAGCTTATTACATTACCCTTATTAAATTTCCTCCTTTTGCTCTTCAACTCTCATTGCCCATGCTGTCTCATTTCTATCAAGCTTATAACATTTAATTTCTCCTTTCCTCTGCTATTATTGAGTCCAATTTTCATCCCAATTGTGAGGCTTCAGGATGTAGCTTCCATTCCAGTGAGAGCTCTCCAGACTTATTAATATCATTACTGATTAATCATTTTAAGCGCAAGAAATACGTTGACTGCTCTTGTTTGAACTTTCCAAGTATCTATGGCTCTCGACCTAAATGAGACACAATTTCACTTTTAAAAAATTTCCCTTGGCCATATCTTCTTCGATTCGTGATCATTCATTGGTACTGAGTGCTATAGTAGATTGAACCGTAGGTTGGTCAAGATCCTCGGGCTAGCTTACAGGGTTCTTTATGATTAGTTCAACCAGACAATCAGAATCTCTCTGTAGTATCTCTACTTTGCCAGGCTTACTTACCACTACCCTATGGTGCCCCACTCGTTAATTGGGTTAGGAAGATTCTGTAGGCTGCCTGATTCCCACCTTAGCATCTTTCCATGTGATGTTTCCTATTTTGTATTCTTTGCTCTCTTCTCCTAAAATCCTACTCACTACCGAGAGCACTGTTGAAGTTTTAACTTTCCCCGCCCAGTTGAGGTGTCCTCTCTCTGCACATATTCGTTGTACTACCTTGAGTTGAATACCTAGTCACTTACTGTCTTGCTACATCATTTAATCTGTCCATTGATATTATTTCCCTCCGTTTACCCTGTAAATTCTTTAATTTCAGAAACCATGGAGTAGAATAGTCTTTTTTCATTTCTTTCGGGTATCCCAGAGATGGGCAGATAATAGGTACAAGGATATTAAGCACATACAGCATAACTGTGTGCAAGAAAGAGTGACCATACACTCTTGTGAAACACTTGCTTTATAAGATGGCTCCACAAACTTAACCATTACACTGTACTGCCCCGTAATCTCTGCATGCTGATTGATTTTACTTTAAACACTTGGATGCACTCAATAGGTTTGTGTATTTCTAGAGTAGAAGTCTTAACCTCACATCCAAGAACATTTAAGGTATTCGAGAATGGTTTTCAAAGATTTTTAGCAACCCACTGAAATTTAATGCAAATATTGGTGCACATTTGATTCTGTCTCGTATCATTTGCCCCTCCCACCTCCAAAAGTGCACAAATTCAAACATATTCTCAAAGGAGTTCATGACCTAGAAGATTAGGAACCTCCTTAGTGAGCCTATGAGGATGTTGCCAAAGCCAATCATTGCGTAAATGGGCAGGGTGTTGACAGGCAGCAAAATAAATTAACAAAAATTTTTCCCATTTTCTACCAAACGTTCCTTATTTCTTAGTACATTTAAACTGTTGTGTGAGGAAATGCCCGTCAGGGTCTCTTACAACAGGTTTCTATCATGGTCTAAGGCAGAACTGTTCTTATTTGTTGGCCCCACCCCTCCTACGGGACTCTCCCTCCCACTGCAGCCCACTGCCCAAAGCTTATCAGTGGAGCTGTGCCCCAGGCTGTGTACTGGTGAGGTGGAATGCCTAAAGCAAATTCAGAATTAAGGAGTTCCACAGGGAGTGGTCCTAGGGGGATTAAGAAAACAGGGCTTTGATTTCCCCTCAAGCAACAATCCTGTTTCCCCTAAACCCTTCAGGTTGAGTGAGGAGTGAGGCTCAGCCTGAATTAGTATGTCAAAGCAAGCCTGCCAACCAGGTCCACAGTAATTGTCTTCTCTTCTTATTTTAGGAAAAGAAAACCAAATTTTTGATTTTCTTCCCCTAAACTATAGCTCTCATTCTGCTCCTATCCATCTTCTGGGCTAATGT
>RJWJ010017850.1:0-32414 GCA_004363605.1 Indri indri | reverse complement strand
AACTGCCTAAGCTTCAGGTTTTCTTTTATTTTGCCAGACATTGAGTTTTCACACCTAAATCTTGCTGTGCCCTGAGGAAATTTCTAAAAACTAAAAATATATCAGTATATAAATGATTTACTTTAAATCTGGAATGTGCCAGGTTTGTATATAGAAAGAAAACTTACAAAATTTACTGACAGCAAAAATATTTTTAAAACATTTTATCAGAAATGCGTTGGTTCTTAAAGGCCCCTTTGATAATTGTAGACACCCACACATACACACATGCACAACTGAAGAAATGAAGGGATGATCCAGGAAATTCAGATTTTTAAAAAACATTTAAGTTTGTTTAATGTCCCGCATGCAGGGGTCTTCATTCTGGCCTGAACTGTTAGAATAACCTGTTTTCCAATTCCTGAGAAAAGGCACGGATGAGCAAACACTGGCATTTCCAAATACCCACTGTTGGCTTTTACCTGGGGTTTGGACTCTGGAGATACAGGACTTTGCATCATTCACACCTGCCTCTTTGAGACAACAGACCTAGCATGGGTGTCCCCAGGCATCGCCGAGCCCCAGGCCCTTCCCTGGCAATGGTCCTCGGCTGCGGCTCCTCCCTGCCCGCCTGCTTGCAGCCGAGGTCCCGCTCACCTGCGAGGCGGCAGAAGGCACCGCTGCGCAGGCCGCTGCGCCACCGTTGCTACAGAGACCTCAAGGAGGTCCCCGCTCCTCACCAAGCCACAGCTCCAGTCAGGGCCTCCCAGTCCCTGCCGGTCTGCAGGTGTGTGCCACGTCAGTAGAAGGCTTCTCCCGCCTCCTTTGAAGTAGACACCTCTGGGCAGCGAAAGCCCAGAAGACATTTGATGTCGTCGCTTGGGCTGACATTTTTATGTGGTTTAAACCACTGTAAGTGAGGAAGTGCCAACCTCCGAACACTAATCCTGTCAACAACATAAGGTAGATTAGATTTGCTTTAATAATATGGATAATTACCAGCATTACAAATTTAATTAACAAAGATGCTTCTGGCTTTATTTGTACTGTGCTTCCTGTCTCTGCTCACCTAACATCTAGGGATAAACAAGAAAAAGAACTATTTACACAAAATCTTTAGGGCATCCGAAGCCCATAATACTCTTCTTCAGCCAGCCCGGGGCTCTGTGGACATTGTTTAGACACCAACCAGCCCCTCTGCACCTGCAAATACTCCCCTGTGGCACGGACTCCGCCGCGTGGTGCCTGGGGCCATGGGCGAAAGGTGGACATGGCATCACCTGCCTCGGTGGACAGGGGTGGCGCACAGGCTCCCGTGGGGAAGGCTGGAATGGGGGCTTCGAGGGCAGTGGGCGTTCCCGGGAGTCTCCTGAGGAGAGCACTCGGGGGCTCTGCAGGAGGCAGCAGGAGGCTGGACTTCAAAGCAGGCCGGCGGGGCAACCAACGTGACGCAGAGGGCAGGGAGAGGGTGGGTTCCACACGGAAGGAGAACTCTGCAGAAACAGAGAAATTCATCAAAAGTTTGCTTTGCCTCCCTAGGTTCAAAAATAATGACATTGAGGTTGTTTGGAAAAAATGTGAGCGATTTCATCAGCCTTATGACACGTGGGACACGGTGTGGGAACCACGGTGGCTGGCAGGAATCCTAAGCGTTTCACTCCCGCAGACGCTCTGCAGTTCCTGGGTAGGGTTACTTGTCCAGTCCGCTTGCACGTCCCCATAGGAACCCACCCGACAGGCAGTGCGAGAGGGGAGGTTCCTGGCGTTTACCTCTAAGGAACCTTATCCTTTGTGATGGTCCATGAAGTTCCTGGTATTCCCACTTTCCTTTGAGACTGAGTCACAGTTCAGGGTCTTTCAAGAGAGCCAAGGCCTGGTCCCGAGCTGGGAACGTTCTGCCTCTCTCGGACCCGTACTCGCCCTGCCACGCTACGGTTCCACAGGGGCCACGGGGCCGTCGGGGACAGGAGGCCTTCGGGCGGAACATCTTTGCCTTCGTGTCCTCCCTTCCAGCTGATCTCTTCTCCTGCAGCCTGACGAGCCCTCGCACGTGGCTGGGAACCTTCCCACGCACATCAGTGGTGTTGTATTTGCAGCTGTTGGTACACCGGCCGCTAGCACCGTAGGTTATTAAACCGCTTTTGCCCTCAATTAGGGTTATCAGTGTGGGAGACCATGATACGTATCTGAGAGGATAAGGAGAGTGATCTCATTCATTATATAAAAATGATGGAATCAGATTTTCCAGAAAATCAGTATCTTGAATAAACATCTATTTTTACTAAAGTAGGACACACAACTTTGTTCAATATTGTGGGGCACAGAAGATACCAGAGTCAATAATACTATTCCAAAGTTTTTTTTTCTTGGACTTAATTTGGAGCAGATCTTCCTTGCAGTGTCTCCTGAATTGTACTCACCAACCACCCGACACTGCGTGAGCACCTAACCCTCCAGTAACTGGGACTGCGCACTGCGTGGGAACCAGAGGACAAGGCGGGGCCGGAGCAGGGCCCCTCCCCTCCAGGAGACCAGGGGCGGGCGAGGGGCAGCAATACTTGCCAATCGGGAGACTCTCCCAGGGCCTGAACAAGCATAAGCAAGGCCATAAGCATCACGTGCAGTTAACACTCAAAGTCTTTATTAAGTTTAAAGTTGAATAGTAACACTATTGCCCAATAGTTACATTTTTTAGCCAATGTATCCTGCCCTGATGTCCTGAGATAAAATTTTGTCTAAGGCCCCAAACCCACTGTCTAGAAACACAGGAATATTTGGGAAGGGAACACTTTGGTTTCCCACTGCAGTTTGCAGATACCGGTAGCTCCCTGTGTAGTAGGAGAAGCCACTGATCGGCCCCTGAAATGTGCCCAGCACCTATTCTCACCTCCCCACCCTAAAGGCCACCCCTGCCTCCCCATCACCTCCCTGGAGACCACGCCTGACCTCCTTGCTCCCTGCCACGCCCTCTCCAGACCTCTCTGGACCCGGCTTCCAGATGGCTCCTCCCGAGGGCCTCTGTGCCACGTTCTCCGCCCTGCTCAGCCCTTTTCCCCAAGGGAAGAGTACTCAGTTCAACCTTGGAGGCCCCATCCTGTCCCTCCCCGTCTACTCGGCAAAGCACAAGCTCCAACGGAACCCAAACCCGTGCCGTCCCCCCATCCCCCACCCCCTCTCTCTCCCACCCTCACCGCCCCCCCAGGTCAGTCTGAACGGCACCTTCCTAAAGGTCCCCGGATTCTCCTGCTGCCGTCTCCCCTCTGAGATGTCAGAGGACTGCGTCCACTCGAGTGACCGTGTGCGACCTGCCACTGCGGCACTCTGCAGTGACACTCCCTCGGGACCATCTCCCCGCTGGATTGTGGGTTCCTGTCCCAATCCTTCCTCTTCCCATCCTCTTCCCCCCACCCACCAGCAAAGAGCACAGGCCTTTGAAGCAAGCGGGCTTCAACCTGAATGCATAATTACTACACGAATTAAATCGAAGTCAGGTTCAGACGGGAATATGCAGATTCACCAGCTCTGGAATTTAGCACAATATGCAAAAGCAAATAAACAACAGGTAGAAAATATAAGACATTGCATGATTTTTGTTTTGTAGAGGATTAGCATGTACTAAAGAATGCCATAATTCATAGAAAAACAGAAGAGGAAAATATATATGGTATTCCCTTGAATAGAGTGCACAAACAGCCATTTCTCTAATAGCCAAATTTGATGGTGGTGGCATCCACTTGTTCGTTCATTTGTGAGATTTACTGACTGTCTGTCACACACCTGGCCGTGTGGCAGGCACTGGGGGCTCTACGGGGAACTGCAGCCTGGTCCTTGCCCCCCAGATTTTCCCCAGTATAGAAACAGCCGCATATAGCAGGTAAATTTTCCACATCCTTCTCACGGTTCCACAGACTCCACTGAAAAAAAGCACAAATGAAACAAAACAAAAACCCTATGGGCTGGGGCAATTGTCATGTTGGTGCATAGCTTTCCATATCTTAATGGCTTGAGAGCATCGCTGTCTCTGCACGGCATGGAGTGGTGGCCATTATGATTCTCTCAGTCACCAAACAAGCGTAGTTTACATTCTATGCAGCCTAAAAAGAACTTAAGACGTGATATGTGATTTAGAAAGCTATTTTGAGAATTATTCTTTAAAAACTGCTGGTGTTTAGGAGACCCTGCATGTTGACTTATGATTTGAATCTCAGGGAACATTTGTTCCTGGACTCTCTGCCAAAGGTAGCTCTGTAATGTGTGAGGCTGAGGTCCCCAGCATGTCCGGCCACAGGCCAGGCCCTCCCCCTGGGCACAGGCCTGGACGCCATCTGCTGCCTGAGGCCAGGGCCCCAGATGTGGCCATGTGAACTGCCACCTCTCCCCCAGGGAAGCCTCCCATGAGCACAGGGAAAGGAGAGGCGTTTTTAGGAAGCCTTTGGTCCCTGTTGGGGACCAAAGAGAGAAGAGCATCAGTGAGCCCCACCTTCAGCAGGAGGGTCTGAGATGCCAGAGCACAAGGTCCCCGGAGGCTCATCCACACCCGCTTTCCAGATGGGAGGGATGGCCCAGGCCTCCGTGCCCAGCAACCCCCCAGCAGCGGCAGGACCATGGACAGTTCACCTGGGCCCGGCTCCGCAGGAGCAAGGAACCCCAGTGAGTATTTGGAACACGATCTGGGGCTGCTAAAGATCAAATTTCTCTGAAATATAAGGATTTTATTGTTTTCTGTCATCCTAATTGTCTCTTATAAATCATTCATCCTCAAGATGGTCTCAGAGAAACAGATGAGGAAGGCTGCATTGACTTCAGAACCTTTTTCCTGGCCGTCTCCCTTGGTGGGTGACAAGCACCCTTCCTGAGCACCGACGAGCCCCTCCCGCCCACGGTGGGTGCTCATGGCAGGAGATGCAGCTGATGACCTGTGCCTACAGTCCCCGTGCCCTACCCGGCATGTGGAAGGTGCCCAAGAAAAGGCCAAGGAATGAATGGGTGACCCTATCTCAGAAAAAGATTATCTTTCTTAAACTTTCCCCCTAAAATACATCCCCCAGAGAGCACTGGTACAAGTCCTGACTTGCATTAAAATTCGCAGGAACTCTGCATCCCGCCCGTAATATGGGATGATTGGAATCACTGCTTGTCGGTTCAATCAATCACGGGCGTGGGTCCTGCGACCCCCCCCCCCCCCCCCCCCCCCCCCCCCCCCCCGCCTGCCCCGCGGACCTCCCGGGGGCATGTCTGCCCTGGTCTGAGAAGCTCGGGCTTTGAGGAACAGAGTGTTAAACGTGGCAGGTTGATAGTTTTCGAGCTATTTCTGCCAAGAAACTAGTCACTCGGCATTTCTAAAATTTATATCTAAATAATTATATGTGGCAATTGAAAGCATCGGAAAGCCTGCTATATGCCAAGCAGTTAATTAAAAATAAGAAAGCACACTAACACAAACACTTTGCTGGTGAATAAACTTAAAATGGTAGGTTGTAATTAATCCTGCCTGGGCCCGTGGGCTGACACAGCGACATCCCTAAGAGTTTTGTCCTGTCCAGAGTAGAGACCTCACTCATTCATTCCCAGGGACAGGGGCAGGTGTGAGGGGGCAAATGTAGGGTGGGGGCGGGGGGCCAGGAGGAGGCAGGAGGCTCACCCTCCTGGCCCAGGAAGAGCCTGGAAGCACATTAGTTTCCTGCGGCTGCCGTAACAAATCAGCACAAACTGAATGGTTTAAAATAACAAAAATTTATTCTCTCAAAGTTCTGGAGGCCAGAAGTCCAAGACGAGGTGTCAGCAGGGCGGATTCCTTCTGAAGTCTCCGGGGAAGACTGTTTCAGGCCCCTCTCCTGGCTCCTGGCTCCTGTGCCGCAGGAGTCCTGGTGTCCCTCAGCTTGTGGCTGCGTCCCTCCAGCCTCGTCTCTCCCGCACACCACCTTCTTCCTGTGAGTTTCTGTGTCTTCACCGGCCTTGCTGTGAGAACACCAGTCACTGGACTTAGGGCCCATTCCACCCCCATCTTAACTAAATACACCTGCTAAGACCCGATTGTCAGCCTTTTCGCTGGCTGGGCACACGGGACCGGTGATGTTTCGGGGGTGTTGCTGGCACATCTGCAGCCCACCCTGCTGGCTTGTGCAAGCCCTGGTGCCTGAAACAGCCAGTTCAGCCACCCCCGCTGCCCGCCAGGCTCCAGGTCTTGGAATCCAGCTCCGCCCAGAGCTTCAAGAGTCGCCGGGAGCCTCGGGTGCCAATGACAGTATCTGGCCATGAACAGCACCTGGACACTGCTTGTCAGCCGCCTGCTTCGGGGGCCCATCAGAGCAGGTGGCAGGAGATGGGGACGCACTAAGTGTGCCTTGTTCTCCAGGTGTGGTTAACACTGACGAGGGAAGGCACCGGAACACAGGTCTGTCGAACACAGCGTCTCCCTGCGTGGCAGAAATCGGGCTGTGCTCTGATGTGCAAGTTTTCAGGTCACACCTGCATTGTCTTTAGTTTAAAAAAGTGCATAGCTAATAAACTATTTTCATCTTTAGAAATGGCATAAATGTCATTAGAAACTAACCTGAGCTTATTGGCTTTATTTAACTCTCGGCAGGTATGGAGTACATCATTAAAAATGCAATTAACTTGAGCATTGGGGGAGAAACAAACCCGTCAGGTGATGTCTCTTGGACGAGAGGAGATATTTATATCTCATAAATCTTAAATTCTTACAGTCACACCCAAAGTAGGACTATGGCTCTGCATTATCTCAAATTTCTCAACTCCTGGCTGTTACCATTGATCAGATGAAAAAAATACAAAAACTCTCCTCAAATTAAAACACTTCCCTATAAAATAAAGTGAATTGGAAGTCAGAAAGAGGCTTGGCCAGCTCACCCAACAGAAAAACAGCGCAGTCTATGATGGTTAATGCGAGTGTCACCTTGACTGGGCCATGGGCTGCCCAGACATTTGATTAAACGTTATTTTGGGTGTGTCTGAGAGGGAGTTTCTACATGAAATTAATGTTTGAGTCAGCAGACTGAGCAAAGCAGATTGCCTTCCCCAATGTGGGGGGCCTCAGCCAGTTGATTGAAGACCTGAGTAGAACAAGAAGGCAACGTAGGAGGGAACTCCACCTGCCCCACCGCCTGAGCTGGGACAGCAGGTGTTCTTCCTGCCTTGGAACTGAAACTTGCACCATTAGCTCCTGTGTCTCCAGCTTGTTGCCAACCACAGATCTTGGAACCTGTCGGCCTCCGTAAGCACAGGAGCCAATTCCTTCTCTCCCTCTCCCCCTCTCTCTCTATACGCACATGTGCGTGCGCACACACACACACACACACACACACACACACACGAACTGCGGCATGGTGCCACCAACTCCTGCCCCAGGAAAATTGGCAGTGACTGTCAACATCCCCATTGCCCCCAAAAGACGATCACAAAACAGAATAACCCAATGTCAGTCCACTTCCCAGAGGCCAGGGTGACCCACCCGGCTGGAAGTCGCCTTCTCAACAAGCATCATGGACTTAAATCTTCTTTGACACAAAAAAGTCTATCAATCAGTGCTAATTGCAGGTTTCTGTGCGACTCTCCTGGCGTAAGCTGTTTTGCAAAAATTACATTTCATTACATTTCACACTAATCAGCTTCAAGAGCAGAGTGCAAAATTAACTTGAAATAATTTCAAGCTCTCAAGTAACCTTTATTTTCTAAATTGTGGTGTTTTGCAGTAACTATTTTATCCCACTGTATAATAACAGTGTTCTTTGCATTAGGGAATAGCACTTATAAAACAGCTGTTATCTTAATCAAATATCAATAGCTCACCTTTACTTCAGCATTAAGTCAATAGCACATGCCATTTGTTACTTCGTAAACTTCAATACCATAAGCGTTATCAGTTAAATAAGTGCTCTCTAAAGTGTGGTTTAATGAATCAGAACCAATTTAAAAGACAGTCTGGCGTGAAATCCTGAAATCTACCAAATTTGATACTTCTATAAAGTATCAAAATCTTCAGGTAGCCAAACATCCGGATGAAATTTAAACATGTACCCTCCTCTAACGAGCCCCCACATAATACGATTCCACTTAAAATATAAGGCAGGACGTAAATGTTTAATACCCACCCAAGTGAGAGCCTGGATCCTGCATTTGTATTTTTGTTTTTAACACATTTTTGGCCAAACTTGCCTCTCAGAAGCCACTGTTGAAGCCACTGTTGTATTATAGCTTAGCAATGACATATGTAAATAAGATTTGGAAGTTCAGTCTACTGTAAGGTAGTGTCAGACAACAGAATAACAGGTAATATCAAAAAGGTCAAAGCAATCTTCAACTGCATGAATAAAGGCATTGCATCTAGGAAGCAGGAGGTCATGTCATGCCCTATAATTGGAACTTGCCCATAGTGTCACCTTTGAATGCGAGCACTATGCTTGGAAAAGAAAAGAGACAGTAGTTGTACTTCAGACGGTACTGAAATCAGGCCCTGTGAGGTACAGAGGAAGGTAGGTCACAAGGTTTGCATGCATGTCACAGCGGCGAACCGTAACTAGTTGGTAAAAACCACAGGGAGGAGGAGCCTCCCAACACTCACAGCTGAGCAGACTTGGGACAAGCCACGGCACTAAGTCAATTACTTACAGATCTAGGGGAAAGCTGTAGAGAGAAGACCTAGCACTTGGTTTTCTTGCATCTGCCTTAAAAAGTAAGTGTTTCACTGGAACATTCCGTAGACAGGTCCCAGCAGTCTCCTTCCGCCAAGGAGATTGAGCGGGAAACCCACAAACGCCAGGGCGGCCAGAGCGTCGCAGGGCAGAGACTGGAGGAGAGGGCCGCATGCGGTGAGAACTCCAGGGACCCACGGCGGGTCCCCGCGATGCTCAGCAGAGAACTGATGAGAGCACGCGTGTGAAAACACGGCCCAGGACCGGGAAAAGAACCACCTGAAAGCATTAGGGGAGCAGTCGCTGGCATCTCACAGGATGGGAATAGCGCCCGTTCCCACCAGGCACGGTGGAAAATCACCAGCTCAGGGCCCAGGGTGGAGTTTCCCTTCAACAGGGGAGTAAATCGGCCCTAGATTAAGAACCACTCTGCTGCCACCTAAGGAGATAAAAGCAAAACCCGAAAGGATCGAACCGTTTCGAGGAACTTGGCCACGGCAGAGAACAAAGCTCAAGAACGTTTATAGGAACAGAACAACACCCGGCACGCGGTACGGTAAAATCAGCAAGGGCTGGCGTCCGACCAAAGATCGCCGGGCGTGTGTGAAACAAGAAGACAACACTCATGGTGCGGAGAAGGTAGTCCCAGCACTGACACGGGCGGAAAATCAGCAGAAAGGGCACGAAGCAGTTGTGACAACCGATCCACGTGCTCCCGGCGACGAGCAAAGGCTCCGCATGGTAAGAGCCCTGGAAGACATCAGAAAGGCCCAAACCGAGACTGCAGAGAGGAAAATATAAAGTCTGAGGCTGAAATAAATATGGCAGGTGGAATCGCCAACAGATCAAACACCATGGAAGGAAGGACTAGCGGACTCGAAGATTCGGCAATTAAACGAATTTAATTTCACATGAAATTAAACAGAGAGGGGAAAGGCTCAGAGACAAACGAAGTATCAGCATGCTGTGGGGCACCTGCAGGTGGCCAGACACACATGAGTAGGGGTTCCTGAGAGAGAGATGTCGGGGACGGCATGTCCAAAATTTTCTAAATTTGATGAAACACAAACCCATAGATCAAAAAGCTCAACAGATCCTCAGACACAATGAATATGAAGAAAACTGCATAAGGCACATGATAAGCAAACTGACCAAAGCCAGTGATTTAAAAAAAAAAAAATCTTAAAAGCAGCCAGGGGAAAGGGTCCCATTACCTGGCGAGGAAGACAGATCAGGGTGACAGCAGATGTCTCGCTGGAAACGGTGCCAGTTAAAAGACGACGGCTCGACACCTTTAAATTACTGGAAAAACACTGTCAGTCTAGAATCCTTTGCTCAGCAAAAGTAGCTTCCCAAAAATCAAGACAAAATAGATTTCAGGCATATCAAGCTGAAACTATTATCACCATAAAATTGCACGGCCAGAAATGATAAGGAAACTCCTTCAAGCAAAAGGAAAGTGAAAGCAGATGGAAACTCCACTCGACATGAAGGAATAAAGAATTCTAGAAGTGGCAACCACATGGGCAAATATAAAGGCAATGCTTATTAGTTAAATCTCTTTAAAATATACTGGGTTGTATAAACCAAAAATAGTAATGCATGTATAGAAGTAAGATGTACAGAGAGGACAGCCAAGGGCGGGGGCATGAAGTGCACTGTTACAGGGTCCTTAAACTACACATAAATATCGCTGAAAGGAGACTGTGACAAATTGAAGATGCATACTACAGATCCTAAAGCAACCACTAAAACAACAAAACAAAGAGGTATAGCTAAGATGCTAATGAAAGAGATAAAATATAATCATAAAAAATATACAATTAATCCAAAAGAAGACATAAAAAAAGAATAAGTAGGAACACGAAGCAAATGCAACAAATAGAAAACAAGAGCAAGATAGTAGATTTAAAACCAACCATATCAGGGATCTCATAAATATAAATGGGTAAAAGACACTAATTAAAAGGCATAGATTACCCAGATAGATACAAAAGCAGACTGAGTTGTGTGCTGCCTAGAAACCCATTGTAAATAGAAAGACACAAATAGTTTAAATGTAAAATGACAGGAGAAGATGTATTACTCTAAGTCCAATCAAAAAGGTGCAGTGGATACATTAATGTCAAACAAAGTCAATTCCAAAACAAAGAAGATTAGCAGGGATTAGAAAAAGGCTCATTTTATCATGATGACGGTATCAGTTCATCAAGCAGATGTAATGATCCTAAACGTTCATGAGCCTGACGACAGAGCTCGAAGTGCACAAAACAAAAATGAACAGATCCGAAAGGAGAAATAAATCGATAATTATAGCAGAGGTTTTAACACCTCTCTCAGTGATTGAAATAAAAAGTAGACAGGAAATCAGTGAAGATGCAGACAGCCTGAACGACACGGCCAAGCAAGCTGACCCTGTTCATGTTGACAGAACACCTCGCCCAGGAACAGCAGGGTGCACATTTACCAAGACAGAAAACAGCAACAAAAAAAAACACCAAAAAGGCCTGAGATGCCAGAACCAACCGGTGAGTCGAACCTGAGCCCCACCTGAGCCTGCAGGAGAGAACGAGGCTGCCAGGGAGGATGTTTAGGAAACGGAGATTCCTGGAGGGTCAAAATGCTCAACAAAGGCCCCCAGACCCTGAAAGCCCACCGCCAGGAGTGGGGAGAGACATTACGCTACGTGAAGGCAGCCAGACAGAAACATACTGCTGATCGCTGCTATATTTGGAATCTACAATAAAAAAAAAAAAATCAAATGCATAGAAACAGACAGGAGAACGTGGTTACCGGAGAAAAGCGGGTCCCTCTGCCCCGGAGGCGAGCTCTCCTTTCCCACCCACCGTCCTTCAAAACACTCTCTCCAGGGACAGCGGCAGTGTACGTACGCACAGCTCTCTGTCACTTAACCCCTCGGGACCTGCTTTCTCCTTTCTAAAAAGAGGACTAGTGTATCGGTTTCACCCGTCATCGTGTGAGGACGGGTGGGGGGACGAGTGGCCGTGAAGGCCTGCACAAAGCGCCCGCGTCGGCGAGCTCAGCGCCGCGCTGCCATCCTCGGTCCTGACACCGCTTCCACCTTGAGCTCCGCCTGTGGCTCGGCATTCTTCTCTATTAGCGGCTCGCGCTTTAGATCACATATTTCATCTCTTTGGGATAAGCCTGTTACCGTGTCATCCTCTGTGGCTGACTTGTCGATTTGGCCTCTAAAGCCAAATCGCTGAGACTTAAGTTAGGGCACCACCTGCCTAAAATAAAACAAACAAAAAACCCAGAAGCTGCCCCTTCAACGGCTCGCAAGTGTCTTGCAGAATGGAACCTTCCCTCCTTTGGATTCCGGGTCTTCCAAGAACACCCACCACCTTTACCACCCAGCTCCACACTTCGGACAAACTGGAAACCCACGTGGATAATGTGCTCGGAGCACTCAGCCCCCCACCTCTAGCAGACTGAAATTTCTTCAATTCAGGTCCGTGGTTACTTGTCTTTGTATCTCTAGCACCCGGCAGTGCCTGGCACGTGGACACAGCTGAATGTGTGGCAGAGTGACCCCACACACACACACAAAACATGTCTATGTCCCATCCCTGGAAGTTGTGGATACGTTACCCTTGCCCGGCAAGGGCACCAGGCCTGCAGAAGCAATCATGGTTGCCAATCAGCTGACCTCGAGATAGTCAGATTATCCTGCACCATCCGGTGGGCCCAGGCAATTGCAAGGGTCTCCACAAGTACAAAGGGAGACAGAAGAAAGAGACCAGGAGAGAGGCAGCGTGAGGACTCCTGGTGGTCGCTGGCTTGAAGAGGTGGAAGGAGCCGCAGCCCAAGGAATGCAGCGCCTCTGGGAGCTGGAAAGTGCTGTCTGCAGCCTCCAGAAGGGACACAGCCCTCCTGACAGCTTGATTTTAGCCCGTTGCCGACCTCTGACCCCCAGAACTGCTGGGTGATAAACTGAGTACTGTTCTAGGCCACTGCTTTAGTGGTGATTTGTTCCAGCAGCTACACGAAGCTCGTACACTCAACTCACTGCGCGAACGTGAGGGGAATGGACGGACGGGTCGAAGCGCCTGCTGCCACCAAACTCGCGGCTTCTATACAATGCACTTGTCACGTCTGCTTCCCGGCACCCGCTCCCTTCCCTTGGTGGCAGCAGTTGGACTCCCCTCTGCAGAACCACCTTCCTCATCTGAACCCACGGGGTTCAGGGCAGGCTGACACGAGCCTGCAGCCCTGGTGCAGCCCAGGGTTTGTCAGATCAGAACATGCGACCGTCCAGCCAGCAATCGGCTCAGAGATGGACACGTGACTGGAACCGGCCCAATGACGGCCAGCCCCAGGACTTCCACGGCCACTGTTAATAACATAAGCAAAAAGCAGAGCTCCTTTCCTCGGCAGGGAGGGGGCCGAGCTAGCGAAGGAAGATGACGATGAAGATGGTTGGAGAAAACAGCTGAGACAGGGACAGATTCTGAACTGTCATCTGGATCCTAGATCCAGCCACCACACAGGCTGGGAAATTCTCTCTGGAGCTCAAGTTAGTTTGTTAAACTTCTGTCATTACGACTTTTTTAAATGCAGTCTCATACCTCTAGGGCCTTCGCTCAAGCCCCCTTCAACCCGGACCTCGTCTGCCCTGCCCTCTGGAACCCAGCGAAAGCCCTGCTGCCCCTGAGCCCACGGCGCTCGCCTCCTTCCCAACACTGCCAGAGCGCACGCCCTGCAGTCACGGAGAACGGGTTGCCACGCCTGTGCTGGCGTCAGGGCTCACGCGTATGTCCATCCTCACATGGTGTTGACGCCACGTCATTGGGCTGCCCCCTGCCACCAGAGCTGGCCTTGGACATCCAGGGATGCAAGTGTCTACTAAAGGAATCCTTAGTGGGAAGGGAACAACTGTGCGCGCATCACTGCCCGGGCTCCCGAGGAGCCGGCGAAGACCAGATGCGGTTTCTGCGCTGGCTGCCACTGCTGCGGGGTGAGGCGAGCGAGCCAGACGAGAGTGCCAACCTGCAGCGCCCCGGGGCTGGCAGGAACAGCTCCCTCACGTGCCACCAGACTTCGGAAATTGAACTCCTGAGTCTTGAGGCACTACAGGGAAGCCGAGCTCCACGAGAAACTACTTACGTGTGCCCCGGCTGCGTAAACAGGCGGCGTGCTTTCCGCACAGCTGCAGAGGGGCTGGCACCCGACGCCTCGCGAGCGTGGGCAAGACGCAGCCCTGCCCATGAGGACGTCGCACAAGCCCATGTGAGAGTGCGCATCCGAGAGCCGCCGTGACCGCGCCGTCCGCTGTCGTCGCAGGGCACCGTGACATAATAACACAGCCCACAGGCACTCACTGGATCAAGGCCACCATGTCTCCACGCTCATGAAGCACCCCAGGTGTCACGGCAGCGCCCAGACCTGATTATAGTGACAAAGACATCACTCTGTCCTCGCACATCTAACAGGCACCTCAGACTCGAGTTGCCCAAACAGAATCCCAGACGTCCTCAACAAACTGCTTTTCATCGCATCCTGTTGCCACAATCGCCTCCACACCACACGCCCAGGGTTCACGCAGCTCAGGTGAACGCTGGGCGCCATCTCTGACGCCGCCGCTTCCTTCCTCCCCACCTGGAGTCCATCAGCAGGTCGGGCCTCTCCGCCTCCAACGTGGACGCTGGACCACCTGCTCCTCCTCCCGCTCCACACCTGAGAGCCCAGAGCAACACGGCAGAGGGCGGATTCGAACCCCGCTCACCAGACTCCACAGCTGGGACTCCCGGCTTCTGTGGAATCTTTGGGCTCCCTCCAGAAGCAGCAGTCTGTGGCCCTGTCATTCTTTGGATGCCATCCGGTGAGAGGCCAATGTGGAAGGAAGAGCACATCCTTCCCCCGCTCTGAGCCGGATTCCTCCCATGGAAGAGGGATGGTGGCGTCGGCCCCAGCAGGTGTCTGTCTTCCCACGTGGCCCCCTTCCTGCCCCTCCAAGAGACCGTATCACGCTCTGTTAGCAGGTCATTTCACACATTTTTTTAAAAGCCCGCAATAAGTCAGCATTTTCCAAACTGTGCATAAAGAGCATCGCAGACGATGGGGAGTTGAAGGAAGCCCATGGCGTTGACGGTGGGGGGTCTGAGCTGCAGGACAAGGGGACGGCGCGCACTGTGCTCCGACGGGAGGCCCTGGGTGCTGTGGGTGCTATGACCCAGGTCGGCTGGTCTGATAGAACACGCCAGAAGACTGTGGGAGCTGAACTCCTTGTGCTTAAGGAATGATCTGGCTGCAGCAGTGGCCAGAATGCCTGGGGTGCCGTCTTGGAAAATTGTGGGACTTCAGCAAGGCCTTTGAGGTGACAAGAGGGTGTTAAGGTGTTAAGGGGGCTGAGAGGCCTCCCACGGGCTCCAAGCCTGGCAGCCTCTGCTCGCACTCCTGCTCCCCCCGCCCCTGCCTCTCAGGAAGACACGCGGGAAGTGGCTGGTTCCAAGGTCACGCCATTCTCTAGTTCCAAACTTCGCCTCCCCCCAGCAAGCTGTGTGCTCTTGGGTTATTTTCATAACCTCCTGGAGCCCGAGGTCCTCGTTTGCAGAGGTGATCACGGTGCCTCTGCAGATTTGCCTTGAGGATGAGACGACACCCTGCACACAGACACGCAGCACCGCGCTGGAAGCGCCTCTGGACTCTTAACTAGTCCCGTTACCAGGAGCCCCGGCTCCCAAACGACCTCCTCTCCTGGGCTGTCCTGAGCATGGGGCCCACAGCCCTCACTGCCTCGTCACCGTCGGGCGGGGGAGTTATGCGTGGCCATGCACCCCCGGCTCAGGGTGAGCAAAGGATCATACCATGGCAAGAGCCACAGGGAGGCCTGGGAGATATCCACAGAGAAGCCTGGGAGCTTTGCCAGAGCTCACGCTCCTGCACACGGGATGGGGTCAGCAATGACTGATGATCGCGACAATGATGATAACATATCAGCTAACATTTACGGAAGCCTTACCGTATGCATGTTCCATGAAAAGCAATGTTACCTGTATTATCTCATTTAATCTCCACACCCTCTGAGGGTGGCGCTATCACTCCTCCCATTTAAAGGTGAGAAAACTGATGCCCCAAGTTAATAAATAACTTGTCAGAGGTTATGGACAGATGTCTTGAAATTCGAAATATTCCCTTTTGATTCTTCAATGACCATAAGGTCTGTGACGATGCCCCTCTCTCATTCCTGACTTTGGGGGTTTGTGTCCTCCTCCCTTATGTCGAATCAGTCTGGCTGGAGGTTTATCCCATTTATTGATCTTTTCAAAAAGCCAGACTTTTTATATTATTGATTTTTCTCTATTTTTCTGTTTTCAATTTCATTGGTTTCTGCTCTTGTCTTTATTATTTCCTTCTTTCTGGTTGTTTCTAAATTGATTGGCTTTTCTTTTTCTAGTTGCTTAAGACAGAAACATATTCTTGATTTGAAACCTCTCTTGTTTTTAATATAAATATTTAATGCTATAAATTTCTCTCCAAGTGTTGCTGTAACTGTATCCCACAAGTTTTACATCTTGTGTTTTAATTTCATTCAATAAACAGTAATTTATCATGCCCTGTGCCTTCCCCTTGGTCTCCTACATTATTTAGAAGATTGTCTTTTGGTTTCCAAATTTGAGGTCATTTTCCAGATACCTCTCTGTTATAGACTTCTCATGTCATCCCTTGGTGGCCAGAGAATACACTTCATATAATTTAAATTCTTTTAAATATGATGAGGTGTTGCCGTTTATTTCATGGCCAAGAATACAGTTTGTCTTGATAAATGTTCTTTGTGCACTTGGGGAAAATGTATCTTCTGCTGTAGTTGGGTGAATTATTCTCTAAGTGTCAAATAAATCGAGTTGGCAGAGAGTGCTGTTCTGGTCTTTGTACCCTCACTGATTTTGTGTTTACGCATCCCACCGATTACAAAGAGAGGGGTATCACCGTCTCCAACCGTTACATAATTGGGGATCTGTCTCTTTCTCTTTTCGGTCCAATCAGTTTTTGCTTCACATATTGTAAAGCGCTTTAATTAGCTGCATACACATTCGGGATTGTATCTCTTGATTAATTATGTATCTAATGATACCCCCTTTTCATTCCTGGTGCTGTCCCTCGCCCGGAGGCCTATGCTGTTGCAAATACGGCCAGTCCAGCGCTCTTCACGCCGGCGTTCGGGATATCGCCTTCCGTCTTCGTACTGAGACTTCTCCCCCATGTCCTATGTTTAAAGTGGGTTTTGCAATGGCGTACTGCTACGTCCTGCTTCTTACTGCGATCTGGCAATCTCTGCTTTTAAGCTGTAACATGTTTAGGATGTTCAGGACACTTGCCTTTAATGCAATTATCGATATGGTTGGATTTAAATCCACCATTTTGCTAGTCGTTTTCTCCTTTCCCCATTTATTCTTTCTTCTGTTTTCCTTCTTCTGACTATTTTTGGGATTATTTGAGTGCCTTTTGTGGTTTCATTTTTATCTTCACTTCTGGCTTATCAGTTATATCTCTTGCAATTTTTCTTTTTTTTATTTATTATTTTTTTATGGGGGTACAGATGTTTAGGTTATGTATGTTGCCCTTGGCCCCCCTCCCCCCCGTAAATTTTCTTAAGGATTTTCTTGCTTTAAGAAGATTTTGTAAATAGGAATCTAAATTTGTTGAAAGAGATACGTCTGCTCACAAAAAAGGCCTCTATTTTGGGAACTGGATCCACCAGGTCCTGCAAGCTCTAATCATCTTAGCAACGCCTTTGACAGGCTTCAATTTGCACATAAAATTGACACCAGCTTCCCAGCGTGCCGGCCGCGTGTCCACCCCGGGGAAGGGGCAGTGACGGAGGGAGGCTCCGGGCCGGCCCAGGCCTGAGGACTTAGGGTGCTGCTCGCGGCCACCCCGCCAGCACCTCTGCGCTCCCTGCTCCCCAGGCTGCGTGGAACCCAGGGGGAAGAGGCTCGGCTTGGGGAGTCTATTTTCTGCCTCCCTCTCACAGCTGCTTCTCCTGGGAATCTGTCCTGTGACCACAAACAGAGACACCTGATTGACTCCATCTCCCCGTAAAGGCATCAGGGCAGCCACCATCGCTCTCCCGGGGAAAAGCCATGGGTTCTGCTTCACTGCACCCCGGAATCCTTAAGAACAAACCAGGACAGCTCTACCCACTTGCAAATGCCAGGTTGCTCAGACTCACACGGCAACACATTGTCTGACAAGCTGAGTGTGCGAAAGGTGAGTAAAATTCTCAAAGACAAGGAAAAAGATCATTTCTCATCTTCCAGTTATTAAATAATTAGCAAAGGCAGGTTCTTTCTACATTGTTGCTGGGATCACTGAGCAACCACGAGGTGGTACAGACGCATTTAAACATGCACATCCTCACCTGAACAAGGGTGCTGCAGTTTGAACGTGTCCCCCAAAAGCTGGGTTGGAAACGTAACCCCCAGTGCAAGAGTACTGGGCGGTGGAGCCTGGTGGGAAGTGTTTAGGCCTCAAGGGTTCTACCCCCAAGAATAGACCAATGCCGATCGTCAAAGGGCTTGAGGCGGTGAGTTCAATCAATCTCTCTCTCTCCCCGACCCCAGTGTACTCTCAGGTGAGCTCTGGGGACTTGTGCTCTTCACACTGGCCGGTGTCCCCAGAGGCATTTGGATCCATGTCCCAAGACAGAGGCTTTTTTCATGAGTAAATAGTCACCTTCCTGTTTCTTTGCCCTTCCACCTCCCACCGTGAGATGACGTAGCCCAAAGTCTCTCACGTGGGCCCCACAACCCTGGACTTCCAGCCCCCAGACTGTAAGAAACAAGTCTCTGTTCTTTACAAATGACCGGTCTCGGGCATCCTGTGGTAGCAGCACAAATGGACTGAGAGGGTAAGGGAGCGTAAATGATGCACAGAAACAAAGTCTTATTAAGAGATGATCCATCACCCTGAAAATCTCAAACAAATGGACGAGATTTCCCAAACGCCCCCTCTCTAATCACACCCTACTCTGTTGCCCAATATTCTGATAAAACTCCAACCCCAAATCTCTCAGTGAGGGTGTCACAAAACACACTCCTGAATCCACCCCTCCAGGGCCTGCCAGACGCTCCTCCCAGTCGCCTGGGCCTAGGGACGTCCTGTCCCTGTGCACTGGGGCTGCTCAGAGGCCTGGGGACAAGTCAGACTCTTGTGCTCCCCATGAAAATGGGAACCCGTGTCCATGAGCGTTGAAGGTGTCAGTCCACCCGTCCAGGCGCTGACCGAGAGACAGACGCTGGGCTGTCGATGCTCCCTCTGACAGTCCCCTGCTGGACAGTGCAGCTCCACCCAGCCACGGCCTCGCGTCCTGCTGCTCGGAGCTGCCCTGACTCTCGTACCCCCCGAGCCTCATCTTCCTTTTGTATTTCTATTCTGTCACCGCATTGTTCTTCCAATAAGTCCTTTCGCCGACATTCAAGCTTAGCGACTGTTTTTTACGAAACGGCAGTGGTTACCTGACCATGGGTGGCAGGTGGAAGACCTTCAGGGAAACGAGGACCATTTCAACCTGGGTATCCAGCCAAGCTGGTGGGAAAGCGAGGAGACCCGCCCTGCTCTGGGACGGGACCGCGCAGCCCACGGTGCCGATGTCAGGATCGATAATCAGTCACCCTCCGTGCTCCCCCGAGGCCGGGTGCTCACTGGAGCAGATGCCTACTGAGACGGGAAAGTCTGGTGCTGGGAGGACAGCTGGCCGCTTCTGGGGCCCCGGCCAGTGTGATGCAGGATCGGCTCGACTCCCCCAGTGCTCACCTGGGGGCTCCGGCCGAGACCCGGAAACCACCCGAGACAGCGCTGAGAGAATCTCTTCTCTCCGCTCCCCATGGGGCTGAGATCCACGAGCACTAAATTCAGAGTTTGTTCAGGTTGCTGAATTCTAGCAGCTTTTAAACTCACTACCTCACCGGGTTAGAGATAGCAGGACACCGAGAATTACAGTGGTGCAATTTGGAGAACCCGGGAGACCTCAACCTACCCTGACATGCTCCAAATCTGAGACTCATTTCTGTACACATCAGCGTTCTTTGTTTGCTAGTGACATAAATCAATCTGGAAAATTCAAGCCACTGGGGGCTTTGTTGGAAGGATATGAAAGAAGCTCACAGACTCAAACAAAAGGTCAGGGAACCACGCTTAGAAAGGACAAAACCCAGGCAGCTCCGGAGAGACCAGGGAATCACAACACAGGAACGACCTCGCCTCCGTGGGGTGAAGTGTCTCCAGCTGCTTTTAACTATTTGTCACTTTGCTCAAGATTCAGAATCTATGGAGGGAATGATGTCTGACGGCTGCTCCGAGGGCACGCCTGTTCAGTGAGGGAAGCTTGGGCAGGTTTATCCAGGTCCCATCAGACCACAGCCATTGGGAATGACCGGGTGACACTCCCAAAGGAAAGAGGTGAGTACATCAGACACAGGGCAAGCGACCAGGGCTCCCGGGCCTGACGGAGCACCTAGGCCTGGGTCCGAGGCCTCTCAGTGGAAAGAGGTTGCCCACAACCATTACGACTGCGGGGGGAGCCCCCCACCAGGCCTCCTGCAGCGTGAAGGGTAAGTTCACCCTCCTAAGGCTGCTGAACAAAGCCCAAGGCCATGTTTAAACAAAATGCTGCAAATGATCACACATGTTCAGAGTTAGCACAATGGGGGGAAATACTTCAATTTTCCAGTTGTTCTTGCTGCTGTTGAGCACAGAGCCACCTCACAGGCTGAAACTTCTAGCTGGTGTCATGCCCCACCGGGGTGGCCTGCGAGACGGTCAGTCCCACATGCCCAGACAGGGTCTCTCTCGAGGTGTCCGTCCATGGAGCCCAGAAGGAGGGTGGAGCGTGGCTTGCCCAGGACTGAGGGGACCCCGGGGCATGTGACTTTCAGTTTTAAAAGTGGGATAGTTTCCCAGCAGGCAAGACTATCTGTTTTCAACTGAGGAAAATTCTGGGCAATCCTGGGGCACTGTACGTGTCCCTCTAACCTGGGGGGACAGCTCAGTCTCTGACATAAGCATGAACACAGCTCCTTCTCCACGGCCCAGGAGTCCCAGGTAGCCCTGGCTGGCCTATTCCCAATGCTCTGGAACATCCATGGACTTGGAAAGCTACAGAAACAAAACGTAATGTAAGACAAATAGTCCAGCAAATTCCTTGAAATTCCTAAGCTCACACTGTACTGTTATAGGCGGGATCTGATGTGATGCCCTGGGGCTGCCAGCATGTTTGCCAGGTTTCCTACTAACCGTGTTGCCTTCTCGGATGCTCCCTAGGGCATCCAGTACCCGGCTGGCAGGCAGTGGGCACCCATGCACCTAG
The DNA here is from genome assembly GCA_004363605.1 of Indri indri. NCBI lineage: Eukaryota > Metazoa > Chordata > Mammalia > Primates > Indriidae > Indri > Indri indri. Next base: position 11,456 of record RJWJ010017850.1, on the reverse strand, counting down.
ACACCCCCCCAAGACTGAGCAAATGTCTGCTATTTACCATTTGAGTAAAACAGCAGAGACTCATTTTGCACTCCAAAAGATGATAATAATAATAATTATAGCTTCATCAACATTAGCATTTAGGTATGAAATATTATGGCACCAATGTCTAATTAACATAGTAATTAGGCATATTAATATATTTCCTTCTTCATTTCAAATCCATAATCGACACTAATTGCTTCTAATGTACTCATTTTGGATGGATGCTGATATTTTAGAGTATAAAATTATAACTTACCCCATTAACCAGAAACTGCAGCAGCAAAACCATCCCCAGGGCAATTGCACTTCCTGTCTGTGGTTACCGGTACTGGGGAGACAAGGGCATTTCCACTTGCAAATTACCCAAGGGGGACAGGGTGATCGCGACTATGAATTACATTTCTCTCCCGCACTGTAGCTTCGGAGGGGATCCCAGGGAGAATGTGGGTGAAGCTCCTCCTACGCCGAGAGAAGAAACTGGAGACACTGAGCATGGGCGTCACGCAGGTCCAGCCATTTTCCGCCCTGAGTCAATAGCAAACAAGGCGGCCGAGACCCAGAAATTCCTGATTGGTTTCATGAACCGGGGACTGGGGGTGACTATCTGGATAGTGGGGTGTGCGCTCTCCAACCAGGTCCAGGTCTCACATGACGTCCCTCGACACGGCTCAGGCCCCGTGTCTGCAGACCCGCCAGCCCTGCATGGGGCCACTGCACACCACACCTGCTGCCTGGCTCCCGCCCCACCAAGGCCAGTCTTGGCATCTCAGGTCCCCTCGCCGGCTCAGTGCCCGGGGAAAGACAGGCCACCACCGGCGAGGACACAGGCCCTGCATTTTCAGGGTGACGTCATGTCACGAGGCTCTCCCGCTCGGAGCCAACAGTGCTGCCTCCTCCTTCCACCTGAACAGCCTCAGAGAAAACACGTCTGGAAAGAGGCTGCATCCCACACCACTGTGCGGCCCGCGCTGCACCAGACCTGCAGGGCCGTCCATGAACGTCAGCCTGGCCGCGCTGGGGGGCATCTGCCTGCAGACGGAGGGCCCCGGAGAGGAGAGAGCATTGCCTGGCAGTCCGGCTCCCACCCTGGCGCTGACTGCTGAGTACCTGGCCTAGGTACTGTTCCTCTCTGAGCCTGGGTTTGCTCATCAAAAAGGGAAAGGGTGGGACACAGGGAACCTAAAGTCCCTTCCAATTCTAGCACTGGCTCAAATGCCAACTGCCTGTGCATCTTCCCTGCCAGCCCAGGGCCACTGGCCGCAGGTGGAGCGACTCCTCCCTTCAGTAGGCAGGATGTGGGCACAGGCCCCCCGAGGGGACACACCTGGGGTGACACACGCTGGGTGTGTTTCTGGCATTCGAGAGCAGGGCCTGAGCCCCGCTCCCTCTGCACCTGCGCCCCGCGGCCACGCAGCGCCGGCTGGCTGAGGAGGAGGCTGCCTGCCCCTGGCCTGCCTACGAAAGGCCAACCTGCAGGAGGTACCCCTGACCCCCTGTGCTCCACGCCCCGTATATTTTATCAGACTCAAACGCCAGACACTATGCTAATGGAACATCAGCATTCCAAATCTAACCTCTGATGCTAGGAAGATGCATTTCATTTTTCAATTAAAATCTGATTTTCACCACTCAGCCGTGCCCTACATTACCATCACCTCTTTAATTAATTTAGCAGCTCTCAACCAGCAGTTGCTAAATCGCCCAGCAGAGGTGGGAAAACTAAGCTGAAGCCTGCTCCCAGCCCAAGGTGAGCGGGTCTCTGGAGTGCCCGGGAGATATTTGGTTATTTGGATAAGAAAGCATTTATCTGACAACACTTAGCTTAAACAGCAATTAGTCAAGAAGGGAAGACAAAGCCATTTAGAAGGGGCGGTGGGCAGGCCCTGGGCCAAGTGCAGGGGAGATCTCCAGAAAGCAGATACTTTGCCAGGGAACAGCCTTAATTAGCTCCTGGGGGACCCCGACCTCAGTGTTTACATTTCCGGGAGGTTTTGTAAGACCTTCTTATTTGCTTTCCTAGGGGTTTTGCTTTTGCTTTTGCTTTTGTTTCTTTTGTTCTTTAGAGCAGCGAAGGAGACATCCTGAGCTTGGCCAGCCAGGACCTGAGGCCCTCAGTGGGGGGTCTGGGCCTGACACCTGTCTGCACTGGTCCTGGGGCCCGGGGAGATCAGGACAGGGTCCCAGGACAGCTGCAGACCAGAGAGCCTCCATGTAGAGCAGGGGCCTCATGGCAGCGCCCCCACACCACCCCTCCAAAGGGAAGCCACGCTTCCACTCACCTCCATCTGCCTACGGACTAAAGCTCGTCTCAGCCGGGGCCACCTCTTCTGGGGAGCCTGGTGTCTCCCACCTCCCACCCTGAGGATAATACTACAGCTTCGCAAGGGGCCCCTCCCTTTGTCATCAGACCCCCCGAAAGGCAGCCGAAGCCCACGGCGGCTGGAATTCCTGGCTGGATCATTGATTACGACACAGCCCTTGGGATTTAGAATTTACACTTGTTAACGTAAATACTGAGTGGCTGAAAATGGGAGAATCACACTCAGTTGAGGTTTGGTAAGCCAAGATTTTAAGGCTGCACCCGGGAAAAGCACAGCCACAGAGTATGTGTCGGGGACGGGGCCCTCCGTAGGGGAGGGTGATAACTTCGCATTCAGAGGGACAGCGGGTGCGCAGGAGAAAGGGAGCGGAGAGGAGGGGAGCGGTGAGGCAGCGGACAGTATCGAGGGAAGTTCTATTTGGTGCCCAGTAAATCCACGTAAACTAAGATGAACGTTCAAAACAGGGCAGAGGAAACAGCTGATGTCGTGATCTTCTCAGGGTGCCACCAGATGAGATTCTTGCGGCTGCTGTGACACAGGACCACAAACTGGTGGTTTAAAGCAACAGAATTTAGAGTTCATTCTCTCACAGTTCTGGAGACTCAAAAGTCTGAAATAGAGGTTTCCGCACAGCCACCTTCCCCTGGAGACACTGGGGAGCGTCGTTCCTTGCCTCTGAGCTCCCGGTGGCAGCTGGCATCCCTTGGCGCGTGACGACCTCCCTCCCCCTTCTGCCTTCACACGGGCGTCTTCTCTGCCCGCGTCTGTGTCTGCACTCGGCCTGCTCCCCTCCGTACGGGGCTCTTCTTCCAAGGACGCCAGTCCTGCAGAGCTGGGGTCCAGCCCACTCCAGTAGGACCTCATTGGCACGCACAGTTAATTACATCTGCAAAGACCCTGTGTGCGAATAAGGTCACACTCACAGGTACCGGGCTAGGACGTCAACATGTCCTTTTAGGGGACAGCACTCAACCCACACTAGAGGACCTGCAGGGTGACAGGCAGGACTAAAACCGAGGTGAATAATGTGATTTGGGGGCCATCGATCTCGGGCAGTGGCCTTTTGTCTGATTTCCTTCCTGTGCAGACCTTCCCCACCCGCCAGGGAAGTCAGGGGGCCCGGCAAACTCAGCCTGAGGAGCCAGATTTAAGAGAACACCTTCCCAACAATGTTTTCTGTTAAGAGTTGGTGTCAGAGGAAAAGATTTGCCTAAAAGCCCTGGGAATCACTATTAAAGTTTCCAAGCAAAGCACTTAATTACCTCTCGCACACTTACCGCCATTTTTATTTTACAATAGCCTCTGCCTAATGTGACTTCCTCCCAGACACCCCTATTAGCAGTATCCTCGTAAAAAGCATCTCTCCAAGGCAAGTTCTCAGAACCCGTGGCGCTGCCCCACGTCTGCCAACCTCCCTCATTAGCCCCGCACGGAGGTGTCTAAGGAGCCATTTCAAATGCGTAAAACCAGCGAATGACAAGGCGCTTCCTCGCTGAGTCCACTGGAGGAAGATATCACGGATCGTCAGATGCCGGCTTTTCTGAAATCCCTCAAATTCTACTTTCCATGGGGAAATGGATAAGTTCACCTCTGTGTTCCCATCCTATAAGCCAAAAGAAAATGAATGAGTTTTCTGAAGTGTTCAATTGAGTTTCGTATAAAAGAGCGTCAAAGATCGATGTCTTTATAGAAAAATGTCAACACCAATTTCGAGGAGAGGAAGGAAATATCAAAGTGTCAAAAATGCGTATCTAAAAGCCCCTGATAAAAAGAGACGTGGTGTGGAGGAGAGGATGAAACCGTGAGAGCATCGTCCTCAGGCTGTCCTTGTTGATTGTATCAGAAAGGGTCCAAGGTGACCCCACCACAGGTGTAAGTGTTCACGGGTGTCAGGTCCACACTCACTGCACATCCAGGAGCAGCCACGGACGTTTCCCCAACATCAGGGGACTCAAAATATTCACAAAGCCATAAAGCAGACCAGAAAAGTCTCACTAAGGTTATCTTTAGATACAAAAGTAGTTCATAGATATTTTTAAGTTGATGCGAATAATGGAATATGTAGATATTATACATAGGTGAAATAATTTAAAATTTTTAAAACACAGCTAAAAGTATCTGAGGAGGAGATGCCGAGTGAATCGCAGCGAACGCTGGAGCAGAACGGACGGCAGCAGGTTAGAGCAGCGAGGAGAGAGGACGTCCGCAAAGCAAGGCGGTAACAGACTGAGGGGCCGCTGGGAGGAACACCGCCAAGCCTGCTGTAAGCTTGGAAACCCGGCAGACGAAGTTAAAATGGCAATTAAGTAAAGCACGCAGGGAGCGAGGACGCGGTGCCTGACAGAGCCCCGCGCATAATTTAGGAGCCAACGCGTCTCCACGACGCTGGTGCGTCGCGCAGATCAGTCAGGGAAAGCCTCCCCCGTGGCCACGGCCCGGCGCGGTGAAACGCCAGGAGACCGCAAGAGAGGCTGCGAGGGGGGACTAGTCCGCTGAGCGATGAAAGGCTACCATGAAACCTATTCATTCCTCGCTTATCACCTTTGACAAGAAATTGAACTCCATGAAACACGAATCATCACAAAATAACACATTTCATTAGGGGGAAAGGCTTAGAGCGCCCATAGAACCACTCGTCTGCCCATTTTCAATTTCTTCCGAGATCTTTGTGGAAGTTATGGCGAATAGAGAAAGAAAGAATTTTGAGTTTCAATGAATTACGAGATTCGTGGGGATTTAAACTCTGGCAGCGAATAGTCCTATGCGATAGAAAATTAAGCTTCAGAGGCCAGAACAAGAAACAACAAACCATCCAACACATGCAGCCCGGAGCAGGAGAGTCGATAATGAGCTACTTACCCAAATTGTTTAGCTGCCGCCTGGGGGAGTCGAAAACTTTGCAAATTAAAGGACATTGGGATAATGAGAAAAGGGGGGTCACCTCACATTTGCAAAAACCTTCCTTGCCAAGCCTCTGAACAACAGCTCAGAGAAGAGAAAACAGATCTCACCCCCCAGTTCAGGAGAAAATAGTTCGTAATTGCCAGGGAATCAGACTCGGCTTCTCACCAAGATACGTCTCCTAAATGAAACCCCGTTTCCAATTTAAATCGACTTTTACAAACTGCACTAAGTGTCACGGATATCAGAAGAGAAGCCCCAAAGCTCACCAAGATGGAGCGTCGGGTAAATTCTGTATGCTGGGAGTTGGAAATCCTAACAGTGAAGTATCTTTATGAAGTGTCTTCTCCAGGAAAACAGAGGCACGGAGGGTCCACAAGCCTCTAGGAATCTGCTCCTAAATTAAATTTGTGTCAATAATCAACACTATCAGGACAAGAAAAACTACACTCCAAACTTCTTGTAAAAACACAAAAGATTGCTAATTCCAAGAAGGTGCTAGTTTTTTTAGTAGGATGGTTGGTTGGTAGGTTAGTTGGTTAGTTGTTTGGTTGGTTGGTTGGTTTATAGATTGTTGGGTTGGTAGGGTAGTTGGTTAGTTGTTTGGTTGGTTGATAGGTCGGTTAGTTTATTCCAACAGTCTCTGCATGGTGGATAATCTGGTGAATCAATCTGTCTGTTCCCAGATCTGCAAGAGGCTGGTAGGAATGAGCCACCTCGTCCCTCCTACCCCCAAACCATAGCCACGCTCTGCTCTGATACCTGAGCTCCTTGCCCCAGCCACTCAAGTTCTCCCATTGTTGGACCCCAGGTAGAAGACAGCAATAGCAGAGAATTAAACCAAGTTCCGGGACCCTTCTGAGTGCAGGACCTGAGCAACTGTCCAGGTCACACGCCCGTGAACCCGGCCCTGCCTGGATCTGCCATGGCCCTGCCAGCAATGCTGCAGCAGGGTCAGTATTAGAATGATTAGAATTAGACTAATCAATGATCACCTGGTCCAAACCAGCGAATGGCACATGCTCTATCGCCACATCCTAGGAGAGGCGGCATCCTAGGTGAGGGGAGACGCTGGGTGCTCCCCAGCCCTGCCCCTCTCTCCAGGTGCACAGCCAACCCCAGCTCCCAGCCTGCCTTGCAGCTGAGTCGAGACCTCATAACTGGGGTCTGGTGGGTGCAATGAAGGCAGAAGTGATGCCTGTTCTTCCTGCCTGGCCGGAAACCTTCCTGCACAATCTGTCTTTCTGTGTGTGCTGACGAGTGTCTCCAAGGTGGCCTTGAGCCCTGGGGTGGTGGAGACTTGGCAGGGAAGCCACCTGGGGCCCAATCCCCACTTCGGGAGGAGGGCAGGGTGGTGTGCTCGCTGTGTCAGCCACCTGACTTGGGCTGTCTGCTGGTTCTCACCCCAGCCTGCCTGGCCCATCGCCATGCTAACAAAGCATTAGCAACAGGAGTTAGCTCGGCTTCCAGCGTGGGGGACTGTGGGCGTCCAGAGAAGCTCACCGTCATGCAGACCCAGCCACGCCCTCCAAGGAGCAGAGCACCAAGCAGCAGCCACAGCCGCCCCTCCCAGGCTTCCCCCAGAGCCCCCGGCCCTGCCCCCACCCGACCTCCCGACAAGTAGGGGTCCGCGGGGAGGCCGGCCTACGGGCAGGAAACAGAGCAGGCAGCTGACCCCTGAAGTCAGCTTCTCATCATAAAATGGAGATAACAATAATATCAGTGATAACCCCTCACCGTCGCTGTCGAGGTCAAATGAGAAAATATGCAGAATTCTCTGGAAATCATATGCTACTGTGCAAACAGCAATTATGGGAGATGCAAAATGGGCTGGCTGCCAGCTCACGAGGTGCCCGTGGCCGTGGTGGTCCCCAGCACTTCTTCAGGGGTGGTGCCTGCTCCTGTGCCCCACGGGGGCGTGTGTCACCCAAGCCGGGCATCACAGGGAGGCGTGGGGCCCGTGTAAACTGATAACAGCCACCGAGACATCAGGGTCTAAGGCGCGGAGCCTGTGAGTGTTCCTTGTGTGGCCAAGGCTTTGCAGGTGTGCAAGGTGACGATTTCCAGATGGGGAGACCAGCCTGCAGTTTGCAGGTGGGCTCTAAAGACAAACACAGTGTTCCGTAAGAGAGAGGTGGAGAGTCAACAGCACGTGCTCAGAGGGGAAGGCAATGATGTGGCCACAAGCCAAGGGATGCCAGCAGCCCCCAGGAGCTGGAAGGGCGAGGAGGGGTCCTCTGCTAGAGCCTCCAGAGAGCACTGCCAGCACCCGGGTTTGAGACTGCTGGTCAGCGTCTGTGTCCCGAGCCCCAGCTCGTTGTGCTTGCCACGGCAGCCACCGAGACTCGTCCGGGGTCAGTGGGCGTCCTGCCTGCTCTTCTCAGACTGAAACCAGGAGAACTTTGCTCCTTCTCGTTCTGGCCTGGGAGGATTAAGGGCTGAGCCGCTACGCCAGCATCCTGCCTAACGGGAATGACCCATTTGCATCAGGAAAAGAGGCGGCCAGGGCTTCGGAAAACAGAAACCAGATGTGAGGGGGAGTCCAACAGGGACCCCAAGGTTGGCTTCCCGGTCAGAAGGCACTGGCCAGCGTGCTGTCCTGGGTCCCTGTATAGCGGAGGAGCCCCGTTCACGGACTGGCACACAGAGGACTCTAGCAGGGGACCTGAGAGGTGACACCCTCTGAAGACAGGTATGTTCCTGTCCTGGGAGGGACATGGCCAGGGAAGAGCCACTGTTAGCTCTCAGAGAACCTCACAGGAGCAGAGCAGAGAGCCTTGGACAGCGGGGGCCTGCTTCAGGAAGAGAGAGCCTTCGCTGCGGGGAGCCAGGCGAGATGAGACTCCTGGTGGGGGCAGGAGCTCAGGAGAAGGCCGGTGAGGGGCGTCTGGAGCAGCCAAGACAGAGGCCTGGCTGGCATCGTCCCTGGGACAAGGCCCGCGGCCGGGCTCACCCAGGCAGACGAGGTGCCGTCGCTTCTCCCAGCAGCTGGAGAGGCTCTGGAAGCGCGGAAGTGGGGAGGCTGCGCCGCGCCCTCGGCAGGACACACGGGCCTCTCTCAGGGGACGATGCCCAGCCAGTGTGCCCAGGTGTTCAAAGAAAATCTCGTGGCAGAGTGACGCGGAATGTCGCTGCCAAAGTTAGCCTCTGCACACAGGAAACCAGGGACCTTGACAAGCAGTGTCCGCTGTGTGGGTGTTACCCAAACAAGACAAGAAACCACGGGAGCAGCCCGCTTCCAATTTTCATGAGTCATCTGGGAAAAAAGCAGAGCTGTGGGAGAATCATTTAATAGTCTGTCTAACAGAAAACAACTACAGAAACAGACTGATCTTTTGATTCTTAAAAAGATAAGTGCACAACTCTGTGATAATATATTTGAGAGCCTAGATTTAATGGATAATTTTCTAGGGAAATACAGATGGTAAAACCAACCTAAGAAACAGAAAACCTAAATCAGCGGTTCTCAAACCAGACTGTGCCTCAGAATCACCCGGGGGCTTGTGAAGACACAGGTGGCCGCTCCCAGCCCAGAGTTTCTGACTCACGGGGTCTGCAGGTGAGGGAGGCAGGGGGGTGCCAAGACTGTGAGTTTCTTACAAGTTCCCAGGTGCTGCGGGTGCCACTGGTGTGGCACAGGGACCACACTTTGAGAACCAGATGCTAAGCCCCATGAGACCAAGAGTCATATGTATATAGGAGGCATTTATGGTAATTGTTTGGGTGAATAAATTATTAATAATTCAATATCAGGAAATTTAATATAATTCACCATCATAATAATGGAGAAAGCTCATGTGCTCAGGGATGTTTGAGGTCTGAAGAGCTTTGCGGCGGGAGGACTCACGCTCCTCCAAATGTGATTCTCCACGTACTGAACTTCATACTTTATGAGCAAAACTTGGGTAATAATTGTTTTAAGCAATGTTTACAAGTGTAACTAATCCAATTTCCTTAAAGAATTTAAACCATATCTATGAATACAATGTGCCAGACTCTTCCGAAGCCCTCAAACATGGCAGAAAAGCGTTGAAAAACGAAGCGATTACACGAGCTATTACGACACTCGCTCAGTCCTGTTCCAACGACCAACAGCACCGATTTAATTCACTTTGTTACACATAGTCTGACTCTCGGGCCATGATAATCCCATAGATACTTATTTCCGTACCTTCCTGGGGTTAGGACAGCGAGGAAAAGGGGAAAGTATGTCCCAGCCCAGCCCGGGCTGCGGGTTCCGGGACTCTGGCCACCCGTTGCGTGGTCACATTGGGTCTGGCGGGAACAACCTCTGACTCACCACTGCTTTCCAGCACCTGAGCCTGGCACCGGCGACCCTAGAGGAAGAGACGCACACTGGCTGGTTAACGGCGGCCTGCCGGGGTTGCGGTGCTGGTCACCTCGCATGCCTGGGCGCCTGGTCTCCTGTTAGTGGAATAACAAGGCCAGCGCCTGTGTTTGCTCAGTGCTCCACTGGCCTTGCCCCTGCCCCAAAGCAGGGCCGCTTCATGCACTGACCCTGCTCATGGGTTGTCTGCACAGCTTAGAGGAAGGACCCTGTGACACGCAGTGATACCCGGGAACTTCTGGTTGAACGCGCACTCCCACTCTGGGCAATTCCCTAATTTGGGCTCATGTGGGTTTTGCCTAATTATCTCATCTCTGGATTAGACCCCTCTGTGACAGAGCCTGTCTGTCCACTTACTCTCCAGCGGAAGTGGACGGGAAGCCGGGTGCATCTGTGGCTTGGATATTTCTGTGGTGCCCGAGATACGTTACACAGGTCATGAGCTGGACTCGGGCCATGGCGGCAGCTCGTGCAGCTCAGGGCAGGGGAGAGGCATCGGCACCGCAGCGTCTGTCTCTGCCGCAGCCGTGCCACGCTCCGCAGTGCCCCTGCACGAGGATGCGCAGGCAACACCGCCCTAACAGGGACCTTTCATTCCAGCCGCTCTGAGCACGGCCGACAGTGATTATCTGGGCAGACCCCGGACATCTGTTTGGCAGGATCCAGCATCCCTTCTCCCTTGCAGTCCTGGTTTGACCTGTTTCTGGGGAGAGCGTTCGAACATTCTAATCAGAGCAGAGAGATTGGGCAGCTCAGGAGCCCGGATCTCATTAGCCCGGGCGAAGCATGCTGTAGCAGAGACACCACAGTAAACTGGCTCGTTTTAAATTATATTGTGCCCCAAAGTCCCCTTAGCACAGACCGCCTGATTTTCGGGTTCCTGGTCTTCAAACATGTAGGCTGACGTGTTCTACTCCCTTCTGAGTTTCGCCAACTAAGAGGAAAGTCTTAATTTCATCAAACCCTTGAAATTCCTGCTTCCCTCCGTATTAACACCGTAATGAATAGCAGAGGCCCCGCCCAGTGTGAGCATGGGGAGGGACAGCCACCTCTGGCCGGGTTTTGAAGAGGGGGTTGAGCTGTGTGCCTTCATGGCTGGGCTTTGGGGGCAGGCGCACCAGAGCAAATCCCGGAGGAGTGGCCAGCCGGGTGTCCCGGGGCTGGAGGACGGCAACCGTGTGGCCGTGACGAGGGGCGAGTCCTGCAACGCTGCCTCTCAGGCCTGGCCCCCACCTTCAGGAGCCAGAGAGGAAGCATCTCGGGCTGAGAGCATCCCTGCCCACCTTGGAGGGGTCTCCCACGGGCAGCACCTGGGCAGGCCTGGGTGGTTCCGGCAGGGCCACAGAGCAGGCCCCTGGGCGAGCATCTCGCCACTTGCTAACAGGGCTCAGGACTCGCCATCTGCCCAGCACAGGGTGTCGTGAGAGCTGAGCTGCTTGACGGTGACTTTGCAGAAAGGCCCAGTAAAAGGACCAGGAATTGACCTGATAATCAAACACAGATGCCGCGCAGGGAAGCCACATTGTTTGATGAACCACTATCAACAGTGAACCTGCTTGACCCATTTTTTCAAGAGTTTACGCCCAGAACGAGTGCACCGAGAATGAGGTACATCCACTAATTGATGAGAGACTGGCAGGACCTTGGAATAAAAAGAGGGTTTAACACGTTTTATGAAGCCAACATAACTCTGATACCAAAACCAGGAAAGGATGCATCAAAAAAGGAAAACTACAGACCAATTTCCCTTATGAATATAGATGCAAAAATTCTCAACAAGATTCTAGCTAACCGAATCCAGGTGCTTATTAAGAAAATAATCCACCATGACCAAGTGGGCTTCATTCCAGAGATGCAGGGAT
>RJWJ010017849.1:0-32425 GCA_004363605.1 Indri indri | reverse complement strand
GTAAAAGACCTCTACAGGGAGAACTATGAAACATTGAGGAAGGAAATAGCAGAGGACGTAAACAGGTGGAAAACCATACCATGCTCATGGGTCAGCAGAATCAACATTGTTAAGATGTCTATACTACCCAAAGTGATCTACAGATTCAATGCAATCCCTGTTAAAATACCAACATCATTCTTCACAGATGTAGAAAAATTAATTTTATGCTTTGTATGGAACCAGAGAAGACCCCGCATAGCAAAAACAATTCTAGGCAATAAAAACAAAATGGGAGGTATCAACTTACCAGACTTCAAACTTTATTAGCAAGGACTTCTTGAGTAATACCCCCAAGGCACAGGCAACCAAAGCAAAATTGGACAAATGGGATCATATCAAGCTAAAAAGCTTCTGTATAGCAAAGGAAACAATCAACAAAGTGAAGAGACAACCCACAGAATGGGAGAAAATATTTTCAAACTATTCATCTGACAAGGGATTAATGACTAGAATATATAAAGAGCTGCAGCATCTCAATAGGAAAAAAATCAAATAATCCTATTAAAAATGGGCATAGGATCTGAATAGACATTTCTCAGGAGCAGACATACAAATGGTTAATAGGTACATGAAAAAAAACTCAACGTCATTAGTCATCAGAGAAATATAAATTAAAACTACAATGAGATATCACCTCACCCCAGTTAAAATGGCCTTTATCAAAAGACAGGCAATAACAAATGCAGTGAGCATGTGGAGAAAGAGGAACCCCTGTACACTGTTGGTGAGAAAGTAAATTAGTGCAAGCACTATAGAGAGCAGTATGGAGGTTCCTCAGAAAACCCAAGCCAGCAATTCCACTGCTGGGTATATATCTAAAGGATGGGAATTCAGTATATTAAAAAGATACCTGCACTCCTATGTTTACTGCAGCACTATTCACAATAGTCAAGATTTAGACTCAATCTAAGTGTCTATCAAGGGATAAATGGTTAAAGAAATTGTGATACATATACACTGCGAAATATTACATAGCCACAAAAAAGAATGAAATCCGGCCATTTGCAACAATGTGGATGACATTGGAGAACATCGTGTTAAGTAAAATAAGCCAAACATAGAAAACAAATCTCATGTGTTCTCACTCATATGTGGAAACTAAATACTAAAAACAATTGCTCTCACGGAGACAGAGAGTACAGTAATGATTACCAGAGCCTGGGAAGGGTAGCGGGGAATAAGGGATAAAGTAGGGGTGGTTAATGGATGCAAAAATATAGTTATATAGAATGAACAATATTTGATAGTACAACAAAGTGACTATAATCAACAATAAGTTGGGGAATACTTGAAAATAACCAAAAGAGCAGAACTGGAAAGTTCCTAACAGAAAGAAATGTTAAATGCCTGAAGTGAAGGATACCCGAATTATCCTGATTTGATTAATTCACATTGTATGCCTGTGCCAAAACATCACATGTACTCTATAAATATATACAAGTATTATGTACCCATAATAATTAAAAATTTAAGAAAAGAAAAAAAAGAAAAAAGAAATAAATAATAAATTTTTAAAAATTTTATCCTTAAAGGGAAGCTAGGGAGAAGGTAGAATATAGTGTGAGTATATTGATCCAATTCTTTTAAGAAAAAAATTACAGATTTTTAAAATTCATTTTATTATAAATTACCTCTAAGCATTGCATCATATTTTTAAATTATGTATTCTGGTAAGTTATATCACTCACATATGTTATAAAAAAGACAGCACTACACCAAGTGAAGGTTAAGGAGCACTGGTGGAAATAACGGTACACTACAGACTGTGGCCATCTAGAGAACCACAAGAGCTACACAACTACTGACTTTTCCTGAGATCAAGCTACTGAAGAAGGCTCAGACCATGGTCATTAACAAAAGCCCAGTTGGGTGGCTTGTCATATGCAGCCACCCTAGCCGTTAGCAATCAAGAACATTCTCAGATGTTTCTACCAACACAGACTTATCTGGAGGCAGTATTTTGCTTCAAATCTTATGAATGGTATCTTAAATGTATAAGTTTTCATAAAACTGAAAGTTAAATACTAAGAAAAATAGTATCAGCTAAAACTTGATGGGTTGGGAAGGTAGTGAAAAACCACAAATTTAATCACAGTAAGGAGTCAATAGACATTGTCCAAAGAAATAAAGGATTACAAAGATTCCGTATAGTTACAGTTACAAACAAAAATTTGTAATTTTGGAATATTTATAGAACAATAATTTCCTTAATATACATAGAACACAAAATATCGTAAGAAAAGAAAAACAATCAATAATAGCTTAAAGAAAATTTGCTACATAGAGTCCCTAGGCATACAAAAATGCTTGAATTCAGTAATAACAAGAGAAATTCACAAGGTAACTGCAAAGATAAACATTATTTAAATTATTTAGTATTTATTTACATTTGTAAATTATTTAAACATGTATACCATTGAAAATCAGGCAGTCCTTAAAAGCTCCAAAGCACGTTGATATGTGCTGATATAGAACAATATTGAAGATGTACTGCTAATTGTAATAAGAAAAGTACAATATACCATGTGTGATGTGCTATCATTTGTGATAAATACGAACACATACACACATATACAAATATATAAATATCTGAACACTTATTCTGGAAGACACACAAGAAAGAAACTAACAACATGATTAACTCTGGGTAAAAGAAATTATTGGATGAAATTGAGGTAAGTGATTTACCTAATTTTCACTATACGATCATTTATACCTCTGAAATCTTATACCCTATGCATATTTGATGCATTCAAAAATAAATGTAATTAAAAAATGTTTTTCTTTATTTCCTCCTATGTCTCAGTATGTATCCTCTCTTTCCATTCACAATCGAGCTTCACGGATAACTAATTTAATCAAGTTTGTTATGACGCTCTCCAGCTCCTTGTTTGCCATTAATACCGTAAACCACTACAATCTGTTTTTCCGTCCCATCATTCCACTTAAACTTTTGGCAAACATTCTTAGTGATTTCCATGAGTGCAATTCTGTGACATACAATGATCAGTTTTCTGTATCTTAGTGTACGTTTTTCCCTTTTCTTTATCATCATCATGTGCGCACTTTTTTTGTGACACATTTCAATTCTAATATCAACCACACCTTTGTTTATTTTGTGTTCTCCTTTATCGTTTAAAATTCTCCCCACTCCTGGTTTTTCTCCTATTACTCCTACTTCTTTGGCAGTTTTGCATCAGACTTCTTCCTAAGTTCTTATTCTTCTCGTAAATACTGAGGCACTGCAAGGATCAAGTCTTGGCAGGAAGCTCTTCCTCCTTATAAAACCTTTAATTGTATCATTCACATCTAAAACTTTAGCTTTTGCTGAGATACGTGTGACTTCCAAATAGACACCTTTGTCTATCCATGTAGATGCTCCACAGATAACAGATTCTAGGAATAAAATATAGGATTCATTATTTCCTTTGCAGCCAAACCCCACTTCATCACCCAAGTCAAAAACCTGTAAATTTCCTTAGTCCCCTTTTTTTGTTCATTTCTCCCTCTATGTCTACTCAGTTACACAAATCTCTAAATCGTACTTTTTTTTTTTTTTTTTTTTTTTTTTGAGACAGAGTCTCACTCTCTTGCCTGGGGCGAGTGCCGTGGCGTCAGCCTAGCTCACAGCAACCTCAAACTCCTGGGCTCGAGCAATCCTACTGCCTCGGCCTCCCGAGTAGCTGGGACTACAGGCATGCGCCACCATGCCCGGCTAATTTTTTCTATGTATATATATTTTTTAGCTGTCCAATTAATTTCTTTCTATTTTTGGTAGAGACGCGGTCTCGCTCTTGCTCAGGCTGGTCTCGAACTCCTGAGCTCAGGACGATCCGCCCACCTCGGCCTCCCAGAGGGCTAGGATTACAGGCGTGAGCCACCGTGCCCGGCCAATTGTACTTATTTTTATGTCTTCAATTTATTTCATTTTCTTAATATATTCTGCCTTTGTCTTAGTTCAAGTTATCAACATCTTTTGCCTAAACTATGGTAATAAACTCGTCTCTGAAATGACCATCTAACTAGGCTTTCTGTCTCAAATCCATGTCTTCTCTAAATTATTTCCAATATTGCTACCAAGTAATCTTTATGAGTGCATAAAAATGGATACGAGGCTATTTTAAGTTTTATTTTATCCCTTACAATGAAACTCACACCTGATCACTCAAGGCCCTCTATGATATAGCTGCTGCCAACCTCTTTAACTTCATCTGCACCCATCTCCCGTGAACGCTTTGCTCCCTTCATGTAAAATAACTGCAAACTCATAAACACTTTTATGACATAGCACTTTTCCTCATTCAGCTCTCCTCTTGGCCTATTCTTCTCTATTTTTCTTTTCTCTAACCGACACCATACTGCAAACCCCAGTTCGAGAATTGAGTTTTCTAAGATGCCTTCTCAAATATAATTCCCATTTGATTTGGAAAGCCTTTACACTTTTTTGGCTGCATAGCCTGTATTGCTGAGCCTGAGAATATCTCTAGAATGGTACTTAATTGCACTTAACGGATCTGTGGTATCTATCACTCACTACAATGTAAACTTCAGGAAGACACACATCATACATTATTCAACTTTGTCTCTACCAGCACTCAGAAAAACGCCTGACACATAGAAGTTTCTCAAAAATGTTTGTAAATATCTAAACGAAAGAAACTATTTGCTCACCACCAGCCTGTTCATATCTACTGCAATCTTGGATGATAAACTTGGAACCGGGGTAAGAATGGGTAGTAGTAGCCCATTACTTCAATTAACACTGAGTGGCATCTGAATATGACATTCCTCCTGATATTTAAAGCAACTTTTGTGTATAAAATGAGTTTGAAACATTATTATTGATTAGCCACCTTAATTCTGGGATTCATGTGCACGAGGGCATTTGTTGTGTCTTGACTAATAAGGCTGTCTTAACTCGTAATAGTACATGTTATTGAGATTTAAATACCTAAGATGCTCTCAATACCCTGTAGAAGACATCGCTTCTTATATTGTACACATGTGCAATGAGTCACTGGTCTTCTGTTCTGGTATACCTTTCCATGATGCAATTGAAAATGGCCTTGTATGAGGCATCCATAAATAAAGCTATTCAATAACACTGCTTGACTGAACCTTATTTGCTCTTAAGAAACCAAGGGAATATCTCAACAAGTGAGTTTATACCAGTACATACCATAAAAGTGAAAAAAATGATATAATGTAAATACTATTTATAAGCACTCTCTGACTCCGGAGCCAGTGAGATCTTTACATTACTAACAAGGTTAAAAGGACACAGACAATGCAAACTGATGTTCAGAATGTTTATTGATCTTTACAGATACTAGACAGGAATACTTGGTAAAAAACACAATTTTTTCATGTCTCAAATGTATATATATACATATATACATATATATACATGTATATATACATATATGTATATAATATATATATATAATATATATGCAATGTATATCCTGAAAAGTTCAAACCCAGAGAGGGACCAGGATTGGCAGCAGCTAAGGGATAGGGTAAGGTTGGTTTGTGCTGCAGAAAATGCTGGCAATGGATGAAGCAGGAGGTGGTTTCAGGGAAGCAGACATAATTTCATAAACTATGAGCTTCCTTCGAAAAACTAGATAGAATCAGGAGGAAAATTTCAGTATTAAGCAACATTATAACAAAAGGCAATTGTGGATCTAGGAAAAAGGTTCTAAGTACAGGAAGCATTTTAACAGACATTGGAATTTGAGGGCTACCTTGGAACGGCAAGGATAGAGCCTGCCTTGTCACACAACCACAGACAGAAAGCCCACCACTTATAAAAGTGACAGACAGAGGCTTCCAATTAATATAGCACTGAGGCAGCCTCTTACAAAGACTGTTTATGTAAAGGATTATTCACCAGTAAGAAGAGGTAGAGGAGCATATTGATTAAAAGCTCAGGGTTTGTAACTAGTGAGGCCTGTGTCCAAATAATAGACATGTCACCTACATTGTGTGACATGAAAATGTTTATCTAAACTTCCTACACCTCAGTTTTCTTTTTTTGTGAACTGTCATAACAAACCACCTCATAGAAGCTCTCATGATGTACTATATATAAAGTGCTTAATATAGCATTAAAATTACATAAATGACTTAAAAATGATAGCTCTTAGTAGCTAAGTTAAAGGAACAAAGTCAGGCTACACCATGTTATAGTGCTAATATTTACGTTCCTTTTGAGATTCTATAGTAGTATGTTGTAGTATTTTAAGGAAAGATTACAACAGAATGGTTCTTGGATGATCGAAAACTCTGTATGGGTTTTTAAGAGGTTCCTTCCAGATGACGAGACACTGCACTAGAAATCAGAGGGTGCTCACCTTTGGCCAGCTTTGATACTGTATATAGGTAACTTTACATTTCTGGCCTTTATTTCTCTTCTAATTAAGAAATTTAAGTGACAAAGAAGAAAGATCTATCTACGCTAGTTCAAGCCAAAAGGGATAATTATTATGCCTCCCTTTCCGAAGAGAAATAGATACTATTGCAACCCCAAATTGATCTCATATTACAGAATAGGCTATCGCATGACTCACACTCAGAAACAGAAATTCAGTCAATCATCCCAGGGCAAGAAATGTATACAGCCAAACCTTATATGGGGCTGGAACTAGAAAGTAAGAAAATGCAATAATTAAGTTATCTTACTCAGGTATTATTACCTCCACTTCCTTTATACTGTTGTTGCATCTTCTTCCCTTCCCCCCTCTAGACTATTTTTCTTTGCTTCCTCATCATGGGTGTGTCTACTCCATTACAAACCTTGCTTCTTTATTACAATCACAGAATTTCAATTGCGCACTTAGCACAGACTGACTACAGTGCTAGTGTCTCTTTTATCCAATTATTGGAGAGGAAAAACGATTCATTCCACAGTATGGACTGGTGTCCCTGGAGTCAGCTGCCCATATTTTATTTAATCAGCTATTGACAGAACGGACTTGCATGGAGATGATTGTATTATAGGGGTTTGCCCTGTAGGAGGAGTGAGTTAAGGTAGAAAGAAAATTTGAACACAAACATTTATGTATAGAACATTTTCGTTGTATATCTAATGAAGGAGAAAGAGCCTTTAAAGTCTAACACTGTTTAATGGGTGACAAGTCCAATTAAACTGCATTGACTTTGTTGTTCTGCTGCTGCTACATCTTCCACTATAAAATTTGAAGCTCACAAATTGAGGATTAGATGAATATATTCACCTCGAAAAGAATAAGGCATAACACATAAGGTCAAGTTTCAGTTTGACCACCACCCCTAATTGTCCTCTTCAGAAGTAATCATTGTTATCATGTGGTATTTACTTCCAAAACTTTTTCTATACTTTTCATACACACATCTGTACCCAGGAGAAAAATGTATAGATTTTAAATTATCTTAAAATAATGGCATTATATTATTTTGCAACTAGTGTTTTTCACACCCACACTATGCCTGAAGATGTCCCATTTCAATAAATACACAATTTATCATTCCTCTTACAATATGTATACTATTCAAATTTAAGGTTGTACTCTTATTTAACCTCTGTCATATAGGTAAACATTTAGTCTGTGTATAATTTTAAATTCTATTGCAAATAAACCTTTCTGTAGAAGCTTCTTCATGACATGAATAAGAGTTTCTCTAGAGTATAATATATGCTTCTGGTTGAAATGGTTGGATTCATGTATATATGCAATTTTAAAGTTGGCGGATGTTGCCATGTTGATCTCCAGTGTGGTGGTATCAGTTTACATGGCAACAGCAGGATATGGATGTTTTTGTTGCTACACCTCTTTACCAATATTTGGTATTGTCTAATTTATTAATTTCTTGCCTTTTGATGGGTTTTAATAGCTTCTGATGGTTATAATATATATTTGTGTGGTCACCATTGAGATTAATATTCTTTACATGTGTTATTAACCATCTCAGAATTGAATGTTCATATCCTTTGGTAATTTTCCCATTGAATTGTTTGTCTTTTGTAATTAACTGACTTGTAGGTAATAGCTTCTGTGTGTTCTGGAGAATAACCCTATATCTGCTATATTTGGGCAAACAAATTTCTCCTGGTCTTTATATGAAATTGAACTTTGATCAAGCTACTATGTCAAAATTTTTAAAACTTCTGATATATTTAAATATATTCATTTTTTCTTTCATTATGGCTGTTTTTTAAAAAAATGCTTCTCTGCTCCAATTACAAAGCATGCAGTTTTGTATTTAATTAGTATAATCAATCGTGCCAATACAATTTACTGAATAATCTAACCTTTTTCCATGACTAGAAAGGCCATTTTTATCATGCACCATATAGTCGTAATATCAATTTTTCATGTTTATAAAAAATATTATTGCATCCTGCATAAACGATTTATACTAAGTACACATCCCAACCTCTTTCTAGTAGACTTCACTGTACTACAGAGATTAGAAAGCTAACAGTGCAGTTCTCAGTGTCCTTGGCCACTAGGGTGCCAGCGCAGATTAAGTTCTGCCAATCACATGCATTCCTACAAATCTGAATTATAACCAAGTTAAGAAGGAAAGGCAGTAATCAAAAGTGAAAAGGTTCTGGTGCCAGAAGTGTGTGAAGTACTTTCCCAATTAGGCAAGAAATCTCTGGGCTGTGACAGTTACCTTTTTACCTAGCGCCCTGGTATGGGTTTATAAATCATCCCTGGAAGTTTATCCTACAGTCTGTTCTGGTATACTGTGAGTCATTTACTATCCTATGTAAACCCCTTTCTACTTAAAATGGCAAGTGTAAATTTTGTTCTCTGCATGGGAACATTGAACAATTTAGTGTGTGAAAATGGACATCTTGGGTCTCATCTCATCCAAAAACCTGTTCTATCTGTTCACTTTGGTCTTCTTTTAAAATTTTAATAAAATATTTTTGTTTTCCCTGTAAAATTCTTACACATACATACATATATGTTTATAATTATATGAGAATTATATAACATACATTGCTTATTACTCATATGTAATATATAAATATATATTGCTTCTTACTCAGTGTATTAATATTAAATGTTTTGTTTAAGTAAATGAAGATATTTTTATTTTCCCTTATGTTTTATAACATGTTACTGTTTTGCAATAATGAGGATCTTTCAGTTGTTAGTGACAAAACCTCCCCTCAAAATGGCCTAAGCAAAAATAAGAAACTTACTGACTTATTTTGAAAAGTTGGAATCAGGATTCAAACAGTGACACCAGGACTCAGAATCTCTCTATCACTTGTATCTGTTTTCCTCTGTGCCATCTTTTCAGGCAGGCTTTCTGCTTTCCATAGGAAAGCTTCCATCAACAGCTTCAGGGCTATAGCCCATCAACAGAGCAAAACCAGCTGAAGTGAGTATCTCTTCCCCAACAGTCACATAGTAACTAAAAACCTTGGCAGGTAGGTAGAGCATTGTGATTGGCCAGGTTTGACCCATGATGCCACAGCAGAGATTGGGACAGGCTACTCTAAAACACCTGGAGGACCGGAATACTACGGCAAAGTAAAATGGAGGCAAGGGTTCTAAAAGCGGAAGAAATGGATGCCATGCCAACAGAAGTGTACATATCAACTACCAAGAATTATATAAAAACTCTGTTCATTTTTGATTGTTGATCTCTTCTACAGCCATTTTTCTGAACTCTCTAATTAGTTTTAATATTTTCAGTTTGTTTCTTTGATATTTCTAGGCAAATCATCATATTGATAAATATTAAGTAATTCAATATGAAATGTCCAATTTTGAATCAAAAGTTTAGTTTATTATACATCAAATAAGAAGCAGTACAATTAATCAAAGTATGCACCTAAACTATCAAAAGTTTTGCCATCTTAACGGTAGCTTGTTTATGCCTGCAGGGAAGAAATCTGGAGAGCAAGTGGAGATGAAATCGGTGAAAGGCATTTTCCACAGCTTGTTGAGAATTGAATATTTTTCCTTGCAAGAAGTGATCCAAAGCCCGGAAGAAGTGGCAGTCAGTTGGTGCAAGGTCTGGCAAATACAGAGGATGACAAAGAGTTTCGAAGCCCAGCTTCTGTGTAGTTTGAGCAGCATGTTTGTGCGACATGTGGTCAAGCGTTGTCTTGCAAGAGGATTGGCCTTTCCCTATTGACCCATCTCAGCTGCTTAATTGCAACCATCCCCATCATTTCATCCAATTGCTTGCAGTAGACATCTTCTGTAATCGACTGATCAGGTTTCATGAAGCTGTGGTGTATAATACCAGCACTGGACCACCAAACACACACCATTAGCTTTTCTTGATGAATATTCAGTTTTGGACTGTGTTTTGGCACTTCATCTTTATCCAGCCATTGTGTCAAATGCTTGAGATTGTCAAAAAGAATCCATTTTTCATCACCTGTAACAATACAGTGTAGAAATGGCCCACTTTTATGTTGTGACAGCAAAGAAAGGCAAGCTTCAAGACAATTTCTCTTCTGATGCTCATTTACTTCATGTGGTACCCATCTATCCAGCTTCTTTACCTTGCCCATTTGTTTCAAATGGTCCGATGTCGTTCAAGAATAGTGACATCAAACCTTGCTGCTAATTCATGTGTAGGTTGAGATGGATTTGCTTCCACTACAGCTTTCAGCTCACCATTATCTACCTTGGTCTCAGGTCTCCCATGTGGCTCATTTTCAAGATTAAAATCACCAGGATGGAACACCTCAAACCATCATCATTCATTAGCCACATCCTTCCCAAACACTGCCTTGATATTCTGAG
The DNA here is from genome assembly GCA_004363605.1 of Indri indri. NCBI lineage: Eukaryota > Metazoa > Chordata > Mammalia > Primates > Indriidae > Indri > Indri indri. The sequence goes on along the minus strand of RJWJ010017849.1, from coordinate 21,620 downwards.
CTGTCTGTGCTGCATTGGTTCCCCAACGGAACTCATATTTGAAAATAACACGATTTTGCCCCTCTGATTGCTATAGTGAGAACCTGACAATATCCAGGTACTGAATATGCTTTGAGCAGCTGCAAAGGACAAGTGGTAATGAGATCTCAAACTGAACTACATTTTATTTTATTTTTACAAATGCCATATGTCACTCTGTCCCCAGAAGTTATATTTGTAAAGCAGGTAAAAGCTGCTTGTTTTTAGTAATTCGCATTTAGAGGATTTTTTTTTGTAGTGAATTCATGTCTTTTTACAGTCTCATATTGATTCAATTGTTATTCTGTGTCTATTCTTCTCTGTATAGTTTATCAGAGAATAATAGTATAGTATATCAGTATAATCCCAGTAATCACAAGTTTTGTTTTTGAAAATATAATAAATAATATATATTATTATAGCAGCAGGACCACATACAGAATATTGAACATCAGTTAGGGCAGGCCAAAAGCAAGGTCTTGTGTGACAAGTGTCTATCGCAAACTTTTTTGTTGCCAGCATTCTCAGTGACTGCAAAAGCTGGAGAGTGCTCAAAAGTTTATGGCAACAAAAAATACACTTTATCATATCCCAAGTTTATAGCAGCATGCCCTATGCTTAACAAAGTCTGAAGCATGAATTCATTGGTCTTTGCCATAAAGCAGCAAGGTCTCATGGATTTCTAATTGATTCTTAGAGATAGGTTCCACTCCATAAGAAAAAAATAGAATCAGAATCTCATTCCTCATTGCTTTTAAGAAAAATAGACCACAAGTACCTACTATTTGGGAAAAGCATAATGGCCTATGTTTCTTTCTGATGCAATAATGTAATTTGTTACATTTTACAACTAGTACTGCACCTTGGTCCAATATTGAGGTTAACACAAATTATTCCAAGTGCTCCGAAATGCTAAATTGTTCCATATTACTTGCTGTTTCTGGGAAAACTGGAAGCATTCAGCAGCATTCTGACTTCTTCCTGATTTCCTACCTTCACTCCAAATTCTGGGCCCATGTAGGAGCAAGCCAACTCTCCAATAGGAACTTCAAGTTGTCTGAGAAATTATCACATCAAGAGGCTCTAGAAGGGTTAGAATTTGACCTGAAGGATCTGGGGTGTGTATGGGCAATGACAAAATAAACAGAATAATTCCTAAATCTCAAATTCTCTTTGGGCTATTTGGAGTGCCTGTGTTTGTTGAATTTTAAAGTATTTTTTAAACCTTGAGGCAAATAAGATTTGAACCTTTTGCTTCTTATATAGTATGCAAATGATGTCAATGAGAAAAAACCAAAGGCATGTTTGTGGCTTAATAGAATGTCAGCCAGGTGTGCTATTTATCAGATGCTAGTCACACAGGGAGAGTTTGATCCTCCGTTTAAGCAGCACAACATACGGGGCTCAGCTGCTGGCATTTTAGAATCCCTTGTTGAGATTCAGTAACTCCATGACATGTACTTGCTGGTCTTATTAGGAAATAGACAAGAATTTAATTTATATCTGAGGTTATGTCCATCACACTTGTTAATTTTAGGTGCTGAGAACATTCTCAGTGAGAAATAGTCAGTATTAAAATTCAGACTTAATTCTTGCCACAAGTCAAAGGCAAAACAATACCTTGTCTTTTATTTAAAGGTCATTGTAATTCCTAGAAAAAAAGCGAAATGCTGGTTATGGCTATGCTTCTCAAACTTACAACATCCACAGACCAATTAATGTTCCTTCAGAGTAGTCATAGGCCATTGATTTATTTAACATTTAAAAAAATGATCACAATAGTTCTGAAAATAATTTTGTGCTTCACATTTTGAAGAAAGAGATGAAATTATTTGTAGTTTCACCATGGAATCTATATCTAGATTTTTTTTTTTTTGGAGACAAGGGTCTCGCTATGTTGCCCAGGCTGACCTCCAACTCCTAGGCTCCAGCAATTCTCCCACCTCAGCCTCCCAAGTATCTGGGACTACAGTAAACTACCACCATGCCCCACTTTTATCTAGATATTGATTAGATAGCATGAGGTGCTGTTCATGTTCCAGTTAACTGTCCTTCCTACATTTCTCTTCTACTAAATTAAAATGTCCTAACAATGATAGGTTATTATTGAGAATAAACATCAAAAGAGAATTACGAGTATATTTCCAAGAATTGAAGGACATAGTTTTTATATAGAAAGGGCCAAAATAATCAGAACAATGAATGACAAAACACATATGCAAGCAAAGCATCATAATATTTTTCAATACCAGGAATGAAGAGAAGACTCTGAGTTTTCAGAGAAGGAAGAAAAATAACACACACAGGATCAAAAACCAAAATTAAAATTTTCATATCATTGAAAACTGAAATACAGTGGCACAATAGTTTCAAAATTTTGAATCGAAATGGCATCCGATCTATAATTTTATTCTCAGCTAAACTGTCCATTAAGTATAAGGCTAAAATGAACACTTTTTAAAGATATACAAATGTTTTTCAAATGTACTTTTCACATACTCATTCTCAGCAATCTCTTAGCAATTATGCTCCAGCAAAACAATGGAGGAAATGTCAAAAGAGGAAGAGCTAGGGTCCCAGAAATAGGAGGTCAGGCTCAAGATAGACAAGAAGGAAATACCCAGAGTAACAGTGAAGAGAAGTTCCAGAATGATGGCTTAGCACCAGGCCTAGAGACTCTAGTGCAAACTGGGAGACAGAATTCTCCAGAAAGTATATTTCTAATGCATTTTTTTGGTAAGAGCTTGATTAATAAATAATTCACATACCATACAATTTACACAGTCACACTTTTAAATATAAAGTTGTGCAACTGTAACCAGAATCCATATTAGAACATTTTTATCTCCCCAAAACATACCCTATAGCCACAGCCCTTCGATCCTGCTACCCATCCTGGCCTTAGGCAACCAAAAATCTACCTTCTGTCTCTCTCTATAGATCTGCCTGTTCTAAATATTTCAGACAAACTGAATCATACAATATGTGGTCTTTCGTAATTGAATTCTTGCATTCAGGGCAATGTTTTGAAGGTTTATCTAAGTCATAGCATGTTTCAGAATTTCATTCCTTTTTATAGCTGAATAATATTCCATGGTATGGGTATACTACATTTTGTTAATGCATTCATCTGTTGATGAAAATTTGTATTATTTCCACATTTTGACTATTATTAATAGTGTTGTCATGAACACTTGTGTATAAATTTTTGTTTACATATAATTTCATTTCTTTTGGTTATATAAAGGAGTGGAATTGCTGGGTCAAATGCTAATTTTATGTTTAGCTTTTGAGTAACTAGAAACCGTGAGACTGCTTTCCAATGTGACTACACTATTTTATATTCCCATAAGCAGTAAATGAGGATTCTAATTTTTCCACATCACACCAATATTTGCTGTTGTCTGTGTTTTTGATAACAGCTATCCTATAAAGTGTGAATCTCTGTGATTTAGATTTGCATTTTCCTGATAACTAATGATGTTAAACACATTTTTATGTACTTATTGGAAATTTATGTATCTTCTTTGAAACATAATCTATTCGCATCTTTTGCTCATTTTAAAAATTGCATTATTGGTCTTTTTATTATTGAGTTGTAAGATTTTGTTATTCTTGTTTTTGAGATGGGCTCTCACTCTGTTGCCCAGGGTAGAGTGCAGTGGCATCATCGTATCTCACAGCAACCTCAAACTCCTGGGCTCAAATGATCTGCCTGCCTCAGCTTCCTGGGTAGCTGAAACTGCAGGTCTGCACAACCATGCCTGATTAATTTTTCTATTTTTCATAGAGAGAGAGTCTCGCTATGTTTCTCAGGCTGGTCTCAAACTCCTGGTCTCAAGCAAGATTTTTTTATGTATTCTAAAATCAAGTCTCTTATCACATATATAATATGTAAATATCTTTTGTCCTTCATTAGGTTGATTTTTCACTTTACTTATGGTGTCCTTTGAAGTACGAAACTCTTAAATTTTGATGAAGTGTAATTTATCTATTTTTCTTTTTTGTCACATACTTTTGGGGTCATATCTAAGAAACTATTGCCACATCCAAAATCACAAAGGTTCCCCTTGTTTTATTCTAAGGGTTTTGTTATCTGTTACTTTCAAGTTTTTGATAAAGTTTTAGTTGATTTTTGAATATGATATTCTTATACTTTTTAATACATTAAAGTATATTTGGCAGACTCTTAAAGCATTTGGGAATTAATTATTGATCACTGCATAGAAAAGGAAAATAAAAAATAAGGCACTATAACTAAAATAGAAAAATGAATTTAAATGTTGCACAAACATGAAGTTAACAAATAATGTGTCTCAGCTGTGAAAGTTAGTTCATTTTAATATTCTAAATACCGATATTTACTTAAACAAAAAGAGTAAAATAACTATGTTGTGAGAAGGGGAAGGGGAAAAGGGAGCATGTATAAAACAGCTGAACTCCCATCTTCTGATCAGGAAGTCAGCTTATAACACCTACAGTTGGAAGGAAAAACGCAAGAAAAAGCATTTTACACATCTTATTTAGAAAATGAAAGTAAACTAAATAAAGTTATTCTTCTTTGGAATATAAAACTTGGCTGTGGAAGGGTAGGGTCAGAAGACGTGTATTTTGCATTATACATTCTATTGTTTGATTCCTAAACTATGTCTATGTATTAATACATTAAACACAACTTTTACTGACTAAAAATGAACTTGAGGCATAGTCTGAGTGTTAATACTATCTGATTTCCATGAGAAGAGAAAGCTCAGTGCCAGTGTACAGACTTGCCTGCAAGTATCTCATAACACTCTACAGAGAGTTCAGACAGTTCTATATATGTGTATATCAAATATGTACCCAGAAATAACAAAGCTATTGCTCAGAAAAGAGCACATTCAGTAATGCATTTCTCATATGACAGCTCAATGGCACAATACGGTATTTTAACTTGAAAGATAGTGTCAAATTGTTTCCCACTCCTTCCTTTGTTTGCCATTTGGCTTTGAAAAATATCTCAACCCTGTTACTACATTTGGATGTAGTTTAAAATATGTCTGAAATATGTTGCTGATTTCTTTCCTTAATAAATGAAGACAAAGAGCGAATATTTAAAAGGAGTCAAGTTCACTAACTCCGCAATTTTCACTAGAATTTTGTCTTAAGAAATCGTGTCTTATTCTCAACATTTATTTTCATGGTCACTCCTTTGATCTAAGGACTTTAAATCTCTCTCTGTTTATATTTGCTAAACATAAAATATGTCAGTCAAAATGCTTTACTCATGGACCATTTAAAAAATTCATTAAGCTCACATAAGCTGTTTGTTCTTGACTTCCAAGTGATGATAAGTATATACAGCATTCTCCAAAACGTATTTCAAAATAGATGTACCAATTGTTTACTCCACTTCATTAAATCGGAATGTAACTGGAATTACATATTCTTCATTTGAGTTCTACCATAATAGTAATATATGTACTAATGTCTTCATTAGATAAAATTACATAGATGGGGGTGAAGGAGCAAATATTCTGCATTCATATATTTGAACTGAGTTTTGCAAGTGAGGTTCTTAATTCAGTTTCAGCTTTATAAAGCAACTGACTCCTTATTGCAATGATCCACCAAGTACTCTAGCCTGTGAGGTTAGGAAACACATCTAAGATCAGAAAAGCATTTATTTTCATTTTCGAGCTTTCAAACTGAGATTTTGTTTTTAACATTCATAAAACCACTTTCCCATTAAAAGCTCTTTTGTGATTCTTCTTGTCTATGGTTTTTCTTTTGGTGTGCCTTCTCTCCAAAAGTTGCTTTAAAAATATTTTGTGGGTGCCTTGAGGAACACCCTTCAATGTAAAAATTGATCTTAAGAAGAACTCCTGTGGTCTGCAGAGAAGCTACCATAGCTGCACAGAATTTCAGCCACAAATTGCTGCAAGTTGGTTATGATATATCAATATAGTACTTTCCAGGATCAGTATTAAATAATCCATTATTAAAAAGAAATTTACACATTTATAGTGCTGAATTCATACTAAATATTGCCACTTTCTAAAATTAGCAAGTTGGGAATAGCTATGGCTATTTCAAAGCTACTCTATTTTAAAAATACAATTAAAGTGGCTATGCAAAGATTAGCACTTGTCCAAACATACATTTTTTAAAAATCAGTAATTTACAAGAGCAATTTTTATCAGCTAGACTTTGGACTTTCAGCTGGACATCAATCTTGATAACAAATAGCTAGGAGACCAATCATGTCTAATCCTCCTTAATGGTAAAGCAAAAACCAATCTTTTTCTTAGAAATATGGGTGGGGTGGGACACTGAGGAAAGTACATAAGATTTGGAACTGGATTTCTGATAATCAGAGAGGTTGATGCCATATGACATGGTGACAGTACCTCTAAAACTAAATTTGATTCTGAATCTAACTGGTTAAACTGTGAAATTTTGAAACAGTTATAGATTCACAGGAAGTTGCAGAGATACCATAGTTTTCATTCACACTTTACCCAGTTTCCCCTAATTGTTCTATTTTAAGTATAGCACAATATCAAAACCAGGGATTTGACATGGTACGATGTGTGTGGTCCTGAATATAATAGAATTGGGGATTGGAAATCTTTTTTTTTTTTTTCCTCAGCAGTTGCACCACTTCTTTCTGGTTTCTACGATTAATTTCTGTTTAAGAAACCCACTGCCATTCCTATTGCTTTCCCCCTGTTGTTATCGTGCCAATTCTCCTGGGCTCTTTTCAAAACTTTGTGTTTGGTCTTCAGAATTTTGACTACGATGTGTCTTGGGGCAGGTATTTTGGGTTTATGTTGTTTGGGATTCACTCAGTTTTGTTAATTTCTTGGGTTAGGTTTTCTGCAATAATTAGAAAAATTTAAGCCAATGTTTTTTCCAATACTCTTTCAACCCAACCCTTTTATGGCTCTCTTTCTGGGACTCTGATGAGACACACATTATATTTTTGGTATAGTCTCATTTGTCCCAGAAATGGTTTTATCTGTGCAGTCTATTTCTCTCTATTGTTCAGATTGAGTTAATATCTATTGTTTTATCTTGAAGTTTACTGACTCTTTCTGTCCTTTCCATTCCGCCATTGTGTATAAGTATCATCTAAATAATTTGATAATCAATATACTGTGTTCCAATGACAGCAAGCAACTACAGTTGCTTTGATGCCAAACATAACAATATAATCATGCTTCTCCTGTTACACCATGCTTAGTGTCCTAAAAAAACTTTTAAATTAATACAAAACAAGCTGTCAATTAAGTGTATATTCATCCATTTGCAACCAGAATCCTTTACACACTCATGGTCCCAAATGGTCCCTTAATTCCAGTTTAAAATTTTGGACAAAATATTACTTTTCAGAAACATTTAAACACTATAGGATATGAACAATTCATGCTATGAAAAGTTTACAATACCCCTACTAGTCGCCTTCAAATAATTTCTTCCAACCCGTTCCTCACAGGAATACCTTGCCCCAGAATTTAATTCATAGTGTGCTCTGTAGCAGTCATTAATATCTCCTAAGGGTTTTCATTTTAATATAATTGCATGTGCTCTCATAATTATTTTCAGTAAAACCTTAAAGAATAATAACAATATGTCCTTTGTTAATATTTTTGAGTTAATAAATGTTGATAGTATCTAAGAAACCCAATAAAAATACTAAACTTAGGTAAGTTAAAAGTAAATTACATAATTTTTCCATTCAAATTTGCTACAAACAGCATTTTCTTAGTTTTAAAAATATGCAATATATCCACATAGTGAGGGGTAAGCATATAAGATAAATACATCGATAACAAATCTGCAAATGTTTAAATATTCAATATGTGTTTAAAATGTCCAAACTATGTTCTGTAGTTATTTAATAAAGTTACTGACATTTCAGCAGTACTTCAAGACCATGGCAGCTAAATAATTGAAGATTCCAAGTTTCCAGTGCAGCACACATTAAGGGGTAAAAACAGAGCAGCAACAGCCCTTGGAAGCAACAATATATGGTTAAAACTGAGATTAATGGATGGAAGAGGAAGAAAACTAAGAGACTGCAGGGGGCAAAGGAGCAGGAAAGTGTGGCAATTCAAAGTATTTGTGAAAAGAGGAGAGACTTTCCAAGTAACATTCACTCTAACTAGAAGTTCTCTTTCCCTCAGATCTAGAGCTATGTATATTACCTCTTTCATCACAGGGAGGTGGTTATGCAATGGTAGCATCACACACGTTTACAGACTGTATTACCTATGTATATTACCACGTGTCGTAATCCCCATACATATTGTGATTGATAGCTCAAGAGAGAAATGGATAAATAGTGAGCAAAAGAAATGCAGCAGGCATATTTATTTTAAGATGAAATTTTAAATAATGGAGTAGTATCCGTAATTAGTGGTCAAAACCAATTCAAGAAGTCGACTAGACAAATAATGGAAAAAAACAACAACAAAAATACAAACAAACAAGACACCAGGCAGAAGCAAAATAGACACTTCCTTGGTACTGACTAATTTTTCACAACTGAGGGTGGGAGATTACAACCCACTTCCTGGTTCTTTAACAATTGAAAACAAGTCTGTTAAAATAAGGTCTCATTTTATTTTATTTTATTTATGTCAGAATGAATGGGAGTGCAATGTATCCCAAGGCTTGTATTCTCAAAGAACCTCAGTTTGAGAGTTCCCCAATACAGTCACACAGATATGCTGACAGGAGTGAAACAAGAAAAGGTGTATGCGACACCTTGAAACTTGTTTGCATTCTCAATCTATACTGCCTTTGGAGTACCATGAATTATTATCTTTTTAAAATAAATTATTGAACTATTTTGTAAAGAGTACAATTATATTGCGTCCATATACTTATTGGCAAAAGTATTCAGCATAACTACTTTAAAAGTATCTTATTAACCTTCTCAGTGTTACGCGGTAGAAAGCTCAAGTGTTTGTTGCTTTTCACGTCTAGCCATACGTCAGGCTTGCTGCCGGCTTCAGTGTGATGCCTTCACTCCCTCATCCCTACAGTCTTGTGGATATCAGATTTTATTTATTTTATTTTACTAATGAATACTAGTGGGCGGGGTGGTGGTCACTGAATGGAGTGAGTTCCATTATGGGAGTAAAATGAAAGCCTCTTTTCTTCCTATAGAAACACAAGGTTGGGGCAATAAGTTTGTCCTTCTTAAATTTATGAATACCAAAATCCTTAAGAAAAAGGACTTGTAGTTAATGCTACTATCATGCTGTATATATATATATATATATATATATATATATAGCATTGATATATATATATATATATATATAGCATTGGTAAATGTGAAGATTTAGCAAGAAGAGTGCTCAAATAAAAGGCACTTGACAAATATTCCTTTATCCTACGTTGAGTATTTGCCCTTACTATTTTGTTTAATGAACTCCATAAAAGCCATAATGTGGGATTTGTTCTTCTCAAATAAAATCAATTGTCTCTAGGAACTCTCAAGTTATATTAATACAGCAAGCTTCCCAAATGGGGTAGCCCAACTCAAAAATTATAATAAAAATTTGTTGTGCAACTCAATCGGAACTGGTAATAATCAAAGTTCTAAAAATAGTGCCTGAGTAGAGTTCATCACTTACAGCAGAGTGTCCTCAAGAAGCAATCTGGCCTCAAGTATCTGTCACTTTTTTGACTAAAATTAATAATGTTTGACATTTTAATTGTATTAGGGATGGAGTAAGTTGGTGGCAAGTAAGCCCTGAATGTTCATTCAGAGATAAATCAGACAAACAAATGGGAAAGCACCCAGAGATACAAAGATAGAAATGGGTATTTTCTCATTTCAAATTAATGGCAAAATTGAAAGTATTATAGAAGAACCTAATGTATATTCAACTCTGTCTTCCTCCAGAACATGAGCTATCCCAGCTGATAATATCGTTTTCATGACACATGGTTTTATGAGTTCATCAGCAATAGACATTTATGAAGCTGCCTACCAATAAACTTCAGTTGCAGTCATAGCAACTGAGAATAATAGAAACAGAAACTCCTCTCACTGGTCTATTAGGGAGGCACATGAGGAGATGAATGCAAGCTCATTTAAAACACAAAAAGCATTTTCTTCTTCGGGAAGCCCTTGTTTTTGAAATTCTCTCCTGCCTTATGCCATTAAGTCTAGATTCCTGGTGGTTAGGAAACTAGCTTTGTCTTTTGAATGTCTTTGAGTTTCATATTATTTGAAGAATTTGAGTAGTTGTCATATAAGATATTAACATTTTTGTATAACTTTGTTCCTAGAGTCACAGGTGTAGATACATCTATAATTTACAACGAGCATACCTATTAGCTACACTAGAGGTGGGGAACCTTTTCATGTTGGAAGGCCATATTAATTTAGCTATAATCAAATAAGGCTGCATTCAAGAAACTTTGATTAGATATACTTAAAAATGTACATTATTTTGTAAAAATCTAATTACTATATACTTAATAATTTCAAAAAATAAAAATTATTTATTAATTTTAAAGTAAACTAACCTTTTAATGACTTTGTTTTGTCTTCTTTTTGTTGGAAAACGTCTGAATATTTGGAGCATGGAGGTCTGCAGTTTCAGTTGATCCTCTAGATCTGAGTCCCCAACCCCCTGGCCACAGACTGGTACTGGTCCGTGGCCTGTTGGGAACAGGGCCACACAGCAGGAGGTAAGCAGCAGGCAAGCAAGTGAAGCTTCATCTGTGTTTACAGCCACTCCCCATCATTTGCATCACTGCATAAGCTCTGCCTCCTGTGAGATCAGCTGGGGCATTAGATTCTCACAGGAGCGGGAACCCTACTGTAAACTGCGCATGCAAGAGATCTACGTTGTGTGCTCCAAATGCCCGATGATCTGAGCTGGAGCTGAGGCAGTGATGTTAGCACTGGGGAGCAGCTGCAAACGCTAATTATCATTAGCAGAGAAGTTTGACTGTACAATAAATGTAATGCGCTTGAATCATCCTGAAATCATTACCCCCCACCCTGGTCCATGGAAAAATTGTCTTCCATGAAACCGGTCCCTGGTGCCAAAAAGGTTGGGGACCACTGCTCTAGATGGGTATTAGTCATTTGTGACTTTAAGGGTGTCTCGATTTGGCTTAGACAGGAAAACGTAGATTCACAGCAATAAGTGGTTGGAAAGCAAGAAAGCATATTTCAGGCATGTTGGCCAAAGTTGTGGGTGTTCTATTGCATTTTTCCATATTTCAATGGATCTTTCTTAGCATCAATGACTGTAAAATGTCATCTACTGAGAGCTCAATCAATTCCATCTGTAGTTCTTTAGATTCCTTAGTTATATCGAGTAGGTGAAGCTGAAATGCTAATTTGAGTGTGATGTCATGATTCTCAAAGTCAGTGAAACTTTCATTGTATTCTCCAATTATAGATCTATAACAGCTGTGTATTCTTAAAATGATTCGCATCTATAACAGCTGTGTATTCTTAAAATGATTCGCATATATCATCCTGCTTGTCAATGACCTTTGCTAACTAGGGAAAATGTTCATCTGAAATTTCCTTTGGAAGAAAGAGTGTTTTGAAAAGAAGATAGCTTTTTTCAAAATGCTTGGATTTTTTTATCACATGTCATATGTAGACTTAGTTTTACCTTGCAAAGTAATATTCAAGGCATTTTGATTTGACATGATATCACACAGAAATGCTGTATTCTTATAGAAATCTTTCAATAATTTGTTGCATTATAGAAATGTTGCCCTATAGAGACATATAAGATTTCAGGAGTTTAGCAGGGCTTTGCCCTGAAGAAATATGTGAATGTGTTAGTTCACATATCAAAGCTGCCTCGCCTCAGGAGGACATCTCACCGATCAGTAACAGCTTTCTGACTCTGCTCCTGAAAGTTCCTTGACCCTTCCTAGTTCTTTCTTCTTTCTCGAATATTCTTGAGCTTTTAAGACTCACATTAAGTACCAATTCCTCTTTAAATCACCCACACTGCTTTTATCTGCACTGTTCTCCATCTGTCCAACAACCTTTAAACATGGAAGTCTACACCATTCTGTTGACTTAGATACCCTGAGGTCACTGATTGCTTTCAGATAGGCAAAAATTATTTTCCTTATTATATATGGGATCCTTCACTGAAGAGAATATATATTATTAAATATATATATTTTTTGTTTAATTTTGTAGCACTTAACAGAAATGGGGATATAGCAGTTATTCAAATATATAGATTTTTTATACTTTAGACTAGAATTGACTTAAAAAATTATATACCCCAATATATGCATATTTGTATGTATATATTATATACCTATATTCTGTATTGATATATAAAGTGCATTATAAAACATACAAAAAGATTAAAATCACATTGTTGATGTTTGATATAAATGAAAGTTCTAATATTTTCTTCCCAGACCCCAATAGGTCACCCTTAGTACTGACTTTGTAGATCACTGATTTGGAACAGGTAATTTCATAGTGGCCTCTGAGGAGGTCAGCAGTTTCTACAAAGATGCCTTAGAGACTGTTTAGGAGTTGAAAAAGAAAATGGAAAGGAAAGCTCTGATATTTTCCATTTGTTACACTCATTTGCTTTGGATAACCTCCATTTTTGTCTTTTTTTCCGCACTAGAGATTTATGAAAAACTGTTTCTGAGCAAAGAGTTTAACTGGAAAATCATATTTTAAAATCAAGATATGAATAATTTCAAAATAAACAATACAAACATGAAATAATTTATCAAGGTCATACCAATTTAAAGGCTAATAACAAATTCTTGGCTGCTTGGCAATAGAGCACATCACATTCCATTTATTTAATAAATATTTTCAAAGACCTATTATATAACAGCACAGAGACTTTTAGTCTGTTGTGTTTCTGACTCTTTCACTAGACATAACAGAAAATAGTAAAAGCTATAGAATTGTTTTTAAGAAATTATTTTAAAGCTCCAAGAATTTATATAGGAAAAAATTTTAAAATGCTGTCCAGGGAATGATTTCGTAAACAAAATATGTTACTCAGAAGTCTAAAAACAGATCGATGAATCTGAATATATAAGAATTTAAAACTTTAGCACCAAAAGATACCAAAAACAATTAAAAGATAAATAATCAATAGGCTGAGAAAGTTTTGCAACATAAATAATGAACAAATGCTTATTCATAACATGTAAAATTCTCCAATAAATCAATACAAATATCACTATTGTCCAAAAATGAAGAAAAGGATATTAATATGCATTACATAAAAGAAATAAAATTAGTCCACAAATATATCAAAATAATCAAATGCAATTTAAAGCAACAAAATGCCATTGTTTGCTCAAATAGATACAAATTACAATACTGATTATATTTATGATTCAAAAACAATATGGGAACATTAGCACATCATTACACCAATATTAGAAGTATAATTTAAGAAAATTTTAAAAAGACAATTTGGGAATGTCAATCAAAAATTATAGTATGCATATCCTTTTACCCAAGAATTCTTCTAGTAATTTGCACTGCAGAATATTATGCATTTGCAGAAAGCTGTATTATACAGCATGCTTTATAAACTGTGGAAATAGGTATATAGAGGAATATAATATATATTATGATACATCCATTTTATGGTATGCTATAACAATTTAAAAATTATTTTTTATATTTTATGAGATTAAAAAAACAATTTTCCAGTGAAAAAAGCAACGTGTAGCAATTTATGTGGTAAGATCTTATTCATATACCTCTCCATACTAAAACAACAAAAGAATATAGGGTTTTACTTTTGTGAATATGTGTGTTTGTGTGCATGCTCTGAAGTTTAACAATAGTGACCTATGAAGACGAAAGTTGAAGGATTCGGAGCAAAGAGAAATTCTTGTTTTTCACTCTGTTTTTCCTTTTGTTTGAACTGTTACAAAAGGCTGCTTTCTTTTTGTAATATAAACATCCATCACACACACACTCAAACATATTCTCTCTTGCTGCACACACATATTCACACTGTACATACAAACACACAATCTTAGACTTAACGATTGAGATTAGATACAATAAAACAATTAGTTTGGGGTAAATATCCAAAGAATTAGCTAAGAGTATTCACAATCGTAGTGGAGGATAAAGAGGTCTTTGAAACTTTCCTTTCCTTGAAAAAATCTTCCTTGACTCATCATTTCTTTGTGGCATGCTAATCATATGGAGTAAGGGAGGCAAGAAATTAAATACTTATGCATGAAATAGTATGTCAAACATTTTACCTGTATAATCTCATTGAATTCTCATTCCATCATAGTGAGAAAATTTTAATTATTTTTGTTTTCAGACAAAGCAATTGCCAAAAAGCCTAAGTAACTTGCTCAAGATTATATAGATGGTAAATCCTGAAGCCAGAATTCTAAGTGAGTTTTAGTCTCAAACCAACTTAACTAGTCAAGATCTCAGCTGGAATAGCATGCTTAAATTGGATAATCTGAGAAAGAGTTTAAAGAAGGGTTTATTTATAAAAATTTGGATGTGCTATAGGGGAACCACAAGGGATCACGCCTTTCTCAGGACTGGTAACCTCCAGGAGCCTGAAAGGGCAGTGTGCAGGGGTGGTTGCGGAATCTGGAGGCTCAAGGGTCTCTTCAGAGAGGCCACTGAGGAGAAGTGTACCTTCCCTCTAAGATATTACCTCTCCCAGGAAGCACTAATCACCTAGAGATATACAATTTCAGTGCATTGAGGGATTCCTCTTTTAGTTAAATCTGACTTGCCAGAGGCTTATTGTAGCATATCCCAAAGAACTAGAAACAAAAAGTCTCAAGTTACCATTCTAGGTTTCATTGCTAATATGTAAGTATCACCGTGTGGAGGTTCATTCCCTTACACAAGTTATTGCAATATTCATTTAAAACCTTTTTTTTAATGAATCCCCAAGTGATATTGTAAATGCATTGGTGAGGCCTGGCCTCCAGGGTCATTCATTAATTGTGTTAGCCAAGAAATTTGTTGTGCCTTTTTCTTATTCTGTTACCTGATTGAGAATAGTTCACTGTTCATTAGGATCTCATCAGGAGGTGAAGCTCCGAAGAGAAATAATTAGAAACTCACCCACTGATTTGGTTCCCATTATAGTAAATATATAGGAACTTAAGAAAGGGAACCTTAAAAAGTGGGAAAAAATGTCTTTAAAAATTTCTATAGCAGCATATGAACAAAGGGTGAATTGAACATTGGTATACGTAGAAGCTATTTATGAGAGGAAAAAATCCTATACTAGCAGAGTTTGTGTGATAAGACAATATTTTATTTAATAAAAGATTATGGGTAAAAGGATGGTGAATTATAGCATAAATTTTCGTAAGTAAGAGGGCATTGAAAGGAAAATATTTGAAACTTACTTTAGGGTAATAGGAAAAAAGAGAAAAGAACAAAAAGCTACATTCTGAAAAATTTCCCCAGCTCAAGTAGGGCTGTTATTTTCCGTGTGAGTGGTAAAGCAGGCAATCCCATCTTTTCTGTGGGGAGAGGGCAGCAGACATTTAAGCATGTGTGCCCGGTCATCAGAATTTGCTTTAATGCCAAGAGCAATATTGTGTGGACCT
Source organism: Indri indri (assembly GCA_004363605.1). Lineage (NCBI taxonomy): Eukaryota > Metazoa > Chordata > Mammalia > Primates > Indriidae > Indri > Indri indri. The sequence goes on along the minus strand of RJWJ010017849.1, from coordinate 6,020 downwards.
TGTCTATGTCATCCCCATCCCCGAAGGCAGGTAATAGAGCATTATACATACTAATATAAGTTTGAATCTAATCTCCCACTTATTAACTATGTAACTGTGAGTACACTCTTTAATTAAGCTCTTTAGTTTTTACATCTGTAAAAATTGGAATGATAGCTAACAATTACACAGCAGTTCCTAAGGCTACTACACATAGTCACACAAGCTGTGCACTGCACAATACCAGAGGGTGCAACAGGGCAGCCCTGACACTCACTCTGTACCAGGCACTCATCTAGATACTTTGTATATTAGACTCATTTAATCCTTCTAGCAACCTGTAAAGTAGGGACTAGTATTAATTCCAGGTCACAGACAAGGAAATTGAGGCACAGAGATATTCAATAACTTTATATATATTGGTTTTGAAGAGTCATCAATCAAAGACTGAAGATAGTTTTTGCAATTTATTGTAAATCACCTTCAAAAACTGCAAAATCAAATTTAATATTTCAATAGTATGCTAGTCAAATAAGAAGTTTTCTGCCTATTGATAGAGCATTATTCTAATTAGCTATTTCAATGCTAGAGAAGGTCTAACTAACTTTCATTTTTTTTCTGTGGATTTACTATTTCATCTATAAAACATACTGGCAACTATTCATAATACAATGTAGCTGGTAAGCTTAGGACACCCTGCTGTATGAGTCCTATAATTTTAGCTGAATGCTTCCTAACAGTCAGTTGTATTTATTCCTACATCTATTTATTGTTTTGTACCTTGTCCTATAACTGCATCATTCAATTAAACATCATACAAACCAGTACGATGTGAGTGTAAAAGGAAATATAATCATTGTTTCCATATAAAAAAATTAGATGCTTTGGTAACATTTGACAAATTGAGTTGGTTTTTTAAAAATCATGTCAAATTTGGTGTGAATGAGCCAAATGTAAAAGTTTGGGGAAGGACTCCAATCATTATATTAATATCTACAGTCAAAGAAAAGGACAATTAATATACACTTAGGTGTTTTGTGTTTCAGCATAATTTTTAAGTGGGAATCATTTTATAGGTGTCATCTCTAACTTACTTATTCAATTAACAGGAAAATGTAGGTTCAAATTTCATTAAAGAATGTAGGATTTTTCTGTATATGCTTAGTTATTATGGCCTGCCAATGTGAAGTTTATCTTAAAGTAATGGTCCTGGGTTGTTTTTTAAAACTTGCATAGTAGAGCTAATACATTCAATTTCTAAATGATTAGGGCCTTTCAAAGAAGACTTTTGTACCAGATAAAAATCTATGTATTATCTATTTATCATCATTACTAACAAAGTTTTGTGAAGCATCTTTGAGATTTGCTTTATGAATTACTTTTAAAGACACAGAAAAATAGATTTTATTATATTATGGACATTCTATATTTTTGCATATTAAAGATATGTACAAAACTGGAAACCTGTATTTTCCAAATCTAGACACAGGTAATTAGAGCTTGTTCCAAAGAAGCCAGACCACTATTAAGTGATGATATACTACAGTATAGGCACTAGAAAAAATTCCAAGAAAGGTTTATCAAAATTATTAATATGTTTGCAGTGGAAACTTGTGTTTTTTGTGTGTAAAGTCTGACAAGGTAAATATTTTGCAGGGAAGCACTAGTTTGCCATGCTTGCTTAAAATAAAGGCACATTCTCTTATGTCATTCCTTATTCAAGTAATTTCTTTTCTCATTGTTAAAATTATTTGAAATATTTTTTACCCTAGAAAAACATGTATTTCAAATGAGCACTGAGATTTTCCCTTAAAGATGTCTTCAGTTTGCAGGGACATTGACTCATTACTGTAGCCAGCATAGTCCTAATCATATTTTGGGCTTTTTCTGATACATATTGAAAGGACAGCCAGTTCTATTTATTCTATAGGTATCAGTTTAAGGTCATAATGCTGTCCCTAACCATTTGACCACAAGGTTTCCATACAGAGCATACAGAAATCATGTCTCCTTAATTGTCTAGAATAATACCTCTTTCACTATAACTAAATATTATTTACATTCTGTCTTTACATAGTCTGGTTTTAAACATAAATTAAACATTAGAAGAAAACGCTTATTGGATTCCATAGCCTTATCTTCTTACTTGTTTCCAGAAAATAACGTCACGAGATCCATAGTGTGTACCCAAATCTAGCCTATAATGGGAATCAACAGGTAATTCAGGCTTGGTCTTGGTTGCAAGCAAAAAAAAAAAAAAAAAAACAAAAAACAAAAAAACAAAAAAAATTTGTCTTAAGTAGAAATAGTACACATTGTAAGAATATCCAGTAGCTCATAAAATTTATGTGCAGATTGAAGAATTAGGCTCGGAAATAAAAAGTGAGGCTAAGGCATGAGATACATGTTCTGGTTGTGATCCCACACCTGAACACCTGCTACCACCCCTGGACTTTTAATTATACCACTGTTGCTGGACTTGAAATGAAACCAACATTATAGTAAATAACTGTTTAATGCTTTAATTTTCTTCTAGCTTCAGTGTTCCAAGAAAAGAATTGATTGAAAACACTTGAGTAATTTTTCTGCTAAACATTATAAGGGGGTATGGATTAAGAATTATGTGACCCTCTTCGACGTTGACTCCCACCAAAATTTATTCAATGTGAGATTCTTCCCAAGTAAGAAGAAAATTGCTATGCTTTAAATAATGAAAAGTTGCTAATATCTAGATCCCCATCTCTTGGAGATTTTGGTACAGTTGGTCTAGGATTGGAAAGCCATCAGCATATCATGGAAACTGGGAAATATAATAGTCCTGAGTTCAAATCTGTCTCTTACTTTTACAATGTATATGCTGTTGAGTGAATGACATAATCCTCTCTGTGCCATAGTTTCCTGTGGGCAGGAATCTGTTATGGGCCCGAAGCATTCCTGTACATCTTCTAAATGTGTCAATTTGCAGTATGTGACCATCCATGATACTGAACAGTTTCTCTAGATGGTCATTTGGCAATTAACCAGGTTAACTTGACTGACCACAGCATAACTATTATTCAACTGTTCATTCTCCATAGGAGAGGGACTGACTTGTTTTCTTCTTGCTAAAATGTAGCTGAGCTTTTAAATCTGTGTTTCTTAGCTTTTGTAAAGATCTAGTATTTGTGACTTTTAAAAAAAAAGATGGCCTAAGAGATTATAGTCATACAAATCATGATCATGCTGCAGAGTCAGAGAGCAGTACAAAAACCAGTTTTGACCTGAGAATGGGGAGAAATATGAAAGCTGGAAATAATAGAATCACCTGTTTTCGTGAAGCAAGAAATGCCCTTACGAGAAGTTGTGAAAGGAGGAAGGATCGAGTAAAAGAAGGAGGAGAAAGGGGAAAAGGATGTAAGAAAGGAAGGAAAAAGGAGGAGAAACAAGAAAAGAAGAACTTATCTCCACCATACGTAATGATATTTAAACTCATAAAATAATAAATAATGAAATATGTAGAAAGAATAGATGAAATAATGCATATAGCAATTAATTTATGTATTAATAGATGAATCATAAGGTAAGCAAAATTAGAAATAAGATCCCATGTTAATTAATAAGTACTTACATTTATTTCGCAAAAAATGCACTTTGAGATAGATATTGAGATAAATAATTTGGGGAGTTTGTCTATAAGAGATAGGACTTTCTAACTTAATTGAACAAGATAAAAAAGAAAAAAATATATTAGAAAATTAGTTCAGTCTTAAACTGAGAGAATATGTTGAGTGAGTTCAAGATAATATCCACACATCTAGAGAATTTAGATACTGAAGAAAACTTTTTTGGGAATAAACTTTGGAGATACTCATAAATTCAAAAATTATAATGTGCCTATAAGAAGATAAATTCTCAATTAAAGACTAAGGCAGTTAGCAAGAAGAGATTAGCAATTATTGTTTGATTAAGCTTTTGATCAAATTCATCAAAGTAAAATCTTCAAGGTCTTAACAGAGAAAGATTATAATTAATTATCTGTTTATGACTTGAGCATTTGGTGGTAGAATAGTGAGAGTTTTCCATATAGACTTTGGCTAATGATAAACTTCTGAAGGAATAGTTCACTGTGCATCATCTAATTAATCTGTACTATGCTCCAGGAAGTTAAATTTAGATAAGATTCTCATTTCTGAGTCAGAAATTGAAGTACAAAAAATAATTAATAGCCTTATGCCATGAATTAGAGCTCAAAGAAGACACAAATTGTCCCAAAACCTCTCCAAAGCGGGGCTTGGTCAAAGCAAGATAAGCCTCTTCCTGAAGTCTGAAGGGCATTGGGAAAGCCTTAAAATGTTTTTCATCAAAAATGTCTGTGATGCATTCCTTTGGATCAACAATACCTTTGAAGACCAAATGAATCTAATATAACTATCCCTAAGAAGACCAATGTACTACTATTTAAATGTTTGTTAGTTGTGGTAGATAGATCCTCTTAACTACTTGAAAAGGTCAGGGCACTGAAAAAAATTGAGTTAAAAATATCTAGTTTGGTGTATTAGACATGTTGTGAAGAGCTATTCAATTAGACATTGGGATGGCATAACGCCCTTAACCATACTAAGGAAGGAAGTAAAGAATTCAGAGTTCGAAATGGCATGGTTAAGCAAAGAAAAGTGGTAGTGAAAGAAATTGTAGTCACTGCTGAGATTTCCCAAGACTAAGCCCTAACAAATGCATAAAACTTCACTGGACAATATGATGTATGTATCTTCTTACAATGTGTGTGACTTTCTCATTGCAGGTTACCATGGTTTATGTAGATGTATTCCACAGTGAATTATCTCTTTGAAGCAAAACAACAGCTCATTCATTTAACATATTTATTAAGCTCCCACTATTTTGCAAGCATTCTGGTAAAATAATAAAAAATTCAAGATCCTTGTCCTTAAGAATCTCAGGAACTACAGAGTTCTCTGTCATTTATCCTTACACTTTTTTTTTTTTTTTTTTTTGAGACAGAGTCTCACTGTGTTGCCTGAGCTAGAGTTCCGTGGTGTCATCACAGCTCACAGCAACCTCAAACTCCTGGGCTCAAGTGATCCTACTGCCTCAGCCTCCTGAGTAGCTGGGACTACAGGCACGCGCCACCATGCCCGGCTAATTTTTTCTATATATTTTTAGTTGTCCAGCTAATTTCTTTCTATTTTTGGTAGATACGGGGTCTCACTCTTGCTCAGGCTTCGAACTCCTGAGCTCAAACAATCCGCCTGTCTCGGCCTCCCAGAGTGCTAGGATTACAGGCATGAGCCACCACGCCTGGCCCTATCCTTATACTTTTATTATCTACTAGAATGATAGAAATGCTCAAATAATTCTGTTTCTCCAGTTAAAAGGTGTTACTTTTTCCATTTTCTTCAAAAAAGGGTAATGCTTGTCCCATGCTTGGTTCTTAAAGTAATAAAATTAATTTGAAGAAATGTTCAGAGATCATAACAAGAATTACTATATTAATAGTAAATAAATATGCAATTTTCAATTGGACAAAACTGAACATATATGGTTACATAGTTAGTAAATCTGTGACTAGATACTATGTACTGAAGGCCTAAAAAAATCTTTCACTCTATACAAGCTCTGCAAATGTTTTTTGGTTGGATAAATAAATTAATGAAAAGAATACTGCCTCTACCATTAGCTATGTGATCTCAAAAAAGAAATTAAATTAGTTTGAGTTTATTTTCTCACTTGTTGTCAATGCAAAATCCTTGCTCTGCCCATTTCACATGAGATAGGTAACACTGAAACTGTAAAAGTCTAAACACAAGCATACCTCAGTGATATTGCCGGTTCTATTCCAGACCACAGAAGCAACTCCTCATCCTTTCAAGTTTGATCATGAGATTGCAGCAATTGAGTCACATCTTCAGGCTTCAATTCTAATTCTAGTTCTCTTGCTATTTCTACCTCATCAGCAGTTACTTCCTGCACTGAAGTGTCGAACCCCTCAAAGTCATCCATGAGGATTGGAATCAACTTCTTCCAAACTCCTACTGATATTTTGA
>RJWJ010017848.1:0-32418 GCA_004363605.1 Indri indri | reverse complement strand
AAATCAAAAATTCATATTACCATGTAGAACAATTTACATCCTTTTGTTTCACAGGACCGTTCTTGAGTCTTGCCTTGTGGTTATGTTATAACCACAACATAAATCTCTAATTTGCTCAGCCATCGAATGAACCTTGCCACCCGAGTGCTCATGTGCCCAAGTGCTCCTGTTCCAGGAACTACGGATATAACAGTAAAGGACAGACAAACATGCGTGCCTTCATGGAGCTTGAATTCTAGTGGGAGGAATAGAGAATATGTAAAATAAATAAATATGTATGATGTTATGGAGAACAATAAAGCATGGAAGAGAGAGGAAGGGAAGTTTGCCATTTTTAATAGAGGGGTCAAGGAAGATCTCAATGAGAAAAAGACCACAGAGTAAAGGGGTATAGCGTATCCAACTAGATAACTATACTTACATTTTTGGCTTCTAAATGTCTATCTCTATCATTTTGATCCAATTTAAAATTTAAAATTGTCTTTTCAGGAAGAGTCGGGGATGTTTAATGAGCAAAAATTTTTAAGGTGGTAATCAGAATCAGATCACAAAACTGTCCCGCAAACAGTTTTTTGTTTTGGTTTGGTTTTTGTTTTTGTTAGTAGAATCTTTTTTATTCAAAGAAAAAAAAAAAAAAAAAACCAAAAACCAAAAAAGTGTCCCAACCACACATAGGAGGGCTATGGGTAGCAGGAAGTGTCTGTCCATCCAGCCCCAGCCTCCGGCCCACGTGGTTTCGGCAGCAATAAGGGGTGTGGGGTAATGGCCCAAACAATAAAAAATGGTGTGCATGTGTGCATGGGAAGGAGAGGGTGCAAAGCCGTGGGGAGTGGTGAAAGAAAGGGATGTACAGGGTCCGTACTGGGAGCGCCGCAGGTGGCAGGCCACTGCCTAACATTCCTGTTGATCAAACTGAACTGCCGTGGGCACCCTCTTTGCCCATCAGCAGGACTAGCACCGTGGCGGTCATGGTGACAGTGACATCAAAGGTGGGGACTCTGCCAGTGCTCTTGGTGTGAAGCTCATGGCTCATCCCCCATCCTGCAGCACTGAGTCCCGAATCACAGCTGACTCATCCCAGGCCCGTTGGTACTTGGCGATATCAAATCAAGTTAATTTTTTTTTAGCAGAGGGTGGGACTTGTGGAATTTTGGTAACACACACACTTTTGAGAGGATCTTCTGTCCCTTCTCACTGGTGCTTTCATTGAACTGTAGCAACTGCCCTCTGCCTTTTTATTAGAATACTAACATCAGCCCAATTTTCAGATGAGTAAAACAAAACAAAAAAACTATACTGTATTTCACATAATGTCACAAAAAAGAGCTACGTGCCTGAATATAAACTGAACTCTGAAAGGGTCAAAGTCAAAATATTTTTTTAAATAGATTTTATGTTTTAGGTTCACAGCAAAATTGAGTGGAAATAGAAATTTCCCATATCCTCCCTACCCCTACACAGGCATAGCCTCCAGAGATCCTTTTTGATGTATGTAGTCATGAAGAATGGCCACAATTTAGGCCAGTACTTCTGGAAAACATTTTATTCAATAAAAATTAAAATATCAAAACTAGTTATTTCTGGCTACTGATTTTTAAATGCAGTGATTTTTATTTTCCAATTGTTTTATGTTTTTTACAACAAATATATATTACTTTTATAATTAGGAAGAAAATAGTTATCTAAAATTTTGTTTTAAATCTGATTTGACTAATAAATCAAAGAGAAAAAGAGGCAAAATTTCTGCCTATGCTGAGTGATCATTCTTGGCACAGAAGAATTCAACTGAATATTACTGATTTATGTGTTTTTGTTTTCCTCTTAAAGGATATTGCAAATGATCTCCAAAAATATGTGATTAGAAATGCTTTGAGATCTTCTCTGTTTTAAACACAGCTGGGATCAGTCTTCAAACATAGAAAACAACAAGCAATGTGAAATGAAGTCTAGCTTCACTGACCACATTCTATTCATGGCATCATGAAAAGGCAAAGAAGGGAAGAAGATGTTAAAGAAATGTGACTTCTATGTCCAATCTTTGATCTTAATATTTCAAAAATTGAATGGTATTTTTACTTTTGCAAAATTGATTTTGTAGAAATCCAGTGGATCAAACATGCAGTGATCCAAATTATTTGATAAAATAATCAAAAGTTGGTCCAGTCATGTCAGATGTTGTACTGTTTGGTTGAAACATGACGTTTGTTTCTTAGATAACTAGAAACATGACAAAGTTTATCATGTTGTTTATTTATACAGCAAATTCTTTGCCCAGAATAAGCTACTGTAAAAATAAAATGAAGGGAGAAAAGGTCCACCCAATTCATCCCTGAATTTGCTAAAATCTAATTTGGGGAAAAGGTCCTTTATAAGACAATTGATTTAAACAAGCCCTGCAAGTTTACCAGCCTTCCGTTGAAAACTACTATTTTCCAGGAAACTTTTATGTTGATCATGGCCAGATTCACCGGATCTATCAGGACGCAGTGTATGTATCTTGATCACCACTTTGGACAGGAATCATATGTGTACTTGCCAACTTTCCCAACAAGGTTGTGAGATCCTCTCAGGCAGGAATCAAATCTTGGCTTTTGCACGGTGCCCAGCAACTACTTGGTCATTAATAAATCTTGATTTCATGGTGTGTTTCCTACTTGAACTCATCACAAGAATGATAACATTAGCTAGCATTTGTTGAGCATCTACTCCTCTAGGTAGCTGGCATCAATATCCATGATCCTTACAGCAACTGGAAAAGTTAGGTCCTGTGCCAGTTTTACAGAGGAGAAAACTGAGGTTCAGAAGATTTATGCCACTAGTCTAAGTGAATGTAAGTATCAAAAGCGGAAGGGCTAGGCTCCCTCCCCCAGGCATGTGCGACCCCAAACCCATGCGTGCACTTTGCATTATACCCTCTGCATCTCTTAAAGACAAATAAGCAAGAAGTCTCAGAAGGAGCAAGGAAGAGGGAGGTCATTTGTCTCTACCTTCTGTTTCCAGAAAGCCCAAGAGAACAAACTTGGTTGTCCTAATGCACATTACTGTGGGATCCATCTACCACCATGGCAGTCTCTCCCCTTCCAAACTGCAGCGCCGCACAAGCACAGTGGCCATTGCCCCTTCATCCCTGTTCCAGCCACATGTTTAGAAAGAGCTGAAACTGAGGCAGAATGAGGTTAAATGGCTTCTTATAATAGGACCCACAATCTCTCACTATTAGAGCACTTGAATAACTCTATTCTTTCTCTGTCCCCCTTTTAGGGAAATAAAAAAAAAAGCCCCCAAAATGGCAAGTAAAGCACATGCTGAGATTAATAAAAGAATGAATAAAGGAAATAGTTTTCCATTTCGCAGCCCCTCATGCAGCTCATATGTATGGTGCATCTTACCAGAGAACATGTCCTGCAGAACATGACAGAACTAGCGATACTGAATTTTCAGCCACTCTTGGCTGCTTCTAGCTGTGCTTTGAGTTTGACCCAGGCAGGCCTACCATGGAGTGCTGATGTGTGGTTTCCCCACACATGTTCTGGCCTTTGGCGTGTTATCTCTCAGCCAGCAGAACGATCTTATGGTTTGCTTGGCATGGGGTACGTAAAGGGCCTGAGTTACATAAGGCTTTTAAATCAGAACCTGCCTAGGCATCTCGGGAAAACTGTTAGCCTAGTTCATTCTGAGCAAATACAATTAAAGTCCTGGCTATTATTTACAGCAAATACCAGTAAAAACAACCTTAAGTTCCTGAGTTTATTAACATGGATGCTGAAGGAGAAGGGGGAGGGCGGATGTAGAACCCACTCGGTGTTGCAGCTCGCACTGATTAAAACCCTCCTTGTCATATTCTATATCGTTGTACTGTAGTTATAGTAAATGTTCCTTGTAATGCCTTTTCAAGTACAAAAATTGCTTCAGAAAAGAGCATTTAGAAAACTAATTCTATTGAAACCAATGAAGTGTTGACACATTGCCTCATGCAGATTTGTTTAAAGAGGCTTGTTTTAAGTTAGAAAAGTACAGTCCTGGAGGCAAAAATCAGTGGCTTCTCAGTCTAGCGACCGAGAGAACAGTGAAGCAGTGTGTTCAGCCGGCCCCCTTCATTAATCCCTTCCCGTAATTCTACCCCGGTCACCTTCTCCCTTGCCTGCCTCTATAGAATTTCAACCTGCTGCCAGCCCGGGAACTCGCTCAGAAACCATTCATTACTCAGGCGAGGCATTCACAGTGTTTGCTGATGTGTCGGTGCATACGGACACAGTGTAAATCCCGACTGAAGAGTGCTCTTTTTTGTCGTCTAAATTGCTCCTATGTGATGTGTTCCGCAGGCGTTAGAAATCACCGGGGGTTTTGACACCCTCGTCTTTCTGAAAGTGGCATTTCACTGTGCCCAACCATGGGAATAAAAAGGGACAGAGAATGTTTGCGGCTGAAAAGGGAGATGGAGCATTAAGTAAAAAGCTGATTATTCACCTCGAACTAGGCCACTGGATCCCACAGAAAACCCTCAGCGCCCGAAAGCCTTGCTGAAATCAAACATAAAAGCAGGCCTCTCTTGCATTCTAAACAGGCGCGTGGTGTAACCAAATAAGCAGTTTAGCGTTGAGAGAATGTTAATGAAGGAAAGGAGTGGTCAGCGAGGGAGGCTGGTCCAGTGTTTCCACCGTGAGCTACATCAGCAGCGAAACGTGCCTCAGGCGTCATTAGGTGGCGGCTCCATGCTTCGGAGCCGCTTCCCCCGGGATGGGATTTAGGAGCAGCCACAACGAACATGTGGAAACAGGGATTCTGGTAGAGTAGGTGGAGACACATTTTGTTTTGTTCACACGGTGGATGGTGAATTCATCAGATTTGCTGTGGCTACTTGCAAGCATGGTCATCTGCCTGGAAACATGGTTGAGGAGTTCTTTTCCAAATTCTGTGCCTGGTATAACCAGGACTTTCAACAGACCTGATGCCATCGAATTCTTTTTTTAAGTGAAGTGAAATTCATGTAACATAAGATGAATCTTTTTAAAGCAAACAACTAAGTGGCATTTAGTATATTCAGAATGTCGTGCAACAGCCACCGCTACCTAATATCAAAATATTTTCATCACCCCAAAAAGAAACCCCGTACCCATAAAGCAGTTAGTCTTCACTCCTTCCTCCTTCTAAGTTCTGGTAATCACCAATCAGTATTCTGTTTCTATGGATTTACCTATTCTGGATATTGCATATAAATGCAATTATATACTATGTGACCTTTTGTGTCTGGCTTCTTTTACTTACCATAATGATTTCAAGTTTCACGTGTGCTGTAGCATGTATCGGTATTTCATTTTTTATAGCTGAATAGTATTCCATTGTATGGATAGGTATATAAACCTAACAAGTTGTTTATCATTCATCCATTAATGGACATTTGGGTTTTTTCCACCTTTTGGCTATTGTGAATAGTGCTGTTTTGAACATCTATGTGCATGTATTTGTTTGAGTACCTGTTTCCAATTCTTTGGGTATATACCTAGCAGTGAAATTGCTGAGTCACAGGACAATTCTTTGTTTACCATTTTGAGGAACCACCAAACTGTTTTCCACAGAGGCTGAACCATCTTACATCCCCATTAGCAACGGATGAGAGTTTTAATTCTTCCACATCCTCGCCAACACTTGTTCTTTCTCTTTTCTTTTTGTTTTGTATTGTAGTGATCTAAGTATGAAGTGGTACCTCATTATGGCTTTGATTTGCATTTCCCTAATGACTATTGATGCTGAGCATCTTTCCAAGTGTTTGTTGACTATTTGAATACTATTTGAGTGTGTGTGTGTGTGTGTGTGTGTGTGTGTATCCTTTGTTCACTTTTTAAAATTAGGTTGTTTGCCATTTTGTTGTTGCGTGTATGCCATCAGATTTTAGGTCTTTGAGTGGAATAGATAAGCACATCCACCTACCCTGAGGAATAAAAGGAAAGAATAATCAGAACCCATGGCTATTGTGAACGTGAAGATTTCTATCCTAGAAGACTGCTGTGACCTAAATGTGATGGCAAAATCAGGAAAGCATAGGCTTTGGAGACAGAGAGGAACACTCCTCCCCTTCCTGCCCGTGTGACCTTAAATAAGTGACTTACTCTCTGTGAATCTCAATCTCCCTAGCTATAAAATGGCACTAACAACGGCTATATAATAGGGTTGTTGTGAGCATTAAATTACATTAATATGAAATTTGTGACCCCTAGAGACCACAAATTTATACAATTCATACAAAAATTATACAAATATAAATTTTGCTCTTCTTTATTCAGTAAATATGGCCACATGGAAATTTCCATGAAGATCAAAAATCACTTTTTAAATCTGTAAGAAATTTGCTTCTGAAGAGGATTTTATGGTGAATCCAATCCTGTGTCCCTTTATAACTAACCTTGTGGTTTTCCTGTTATATAAATCATTATTTTATGCAGAGTCCACATGAAACTACTTTTTCTCCCAAAAAGTTAGGTCAGTTTTTAATTCAGAATGTGTTTCCACAGAATAATTTAAATGTAGTGGTTAGACCCCTAGGGTGGCCTGCCAAGCCTCTGTAACATGCGATAGTCTGAGCTGTGGGACTGCAGGTATCATATTCATCCTGGATTCTGGCAGCAAAGGTCATCTGAAGCCAGGAGGACACAGAGGGTACAAGGCTGGCCTTGGGCACAATTTTGTACTAGAGTGTGATTTTGGAGTTCCTTATATCGTTTATATACACCTTCCCTTCCAGGGCCCTTCTCCACGTGCCTGCATGCCCTCTGTACCCTGGAGCTACCTCAAGCAGCCACTCTCTCCTTCTGTTCTCCACTCTAAACCAACCCTCCCGGCCTGCAAAGTGCTCTATGCCCTGAAAATACTGGATCTCCAAGTCAAAATGGTTGATTCTTTGCCCACTGATAAGTGAATTCCAAAGGGTCCCTTAAACTTCAAAGAGGTATCTTCATTGTGGAAATATTAATACCAGATTGGCAACCCAAATAAATGGCCAATTTATGAAATATCAGCAATGTATTCTTTAGAACAAAAAGACTCCTTCCTGAGCAGACCAATTTTCTCGGAGTGTTTCTTGGAATCAGTGTCCTTAAGCCATGACGTCGTGTCCCAGCTTCCTCACTTTCTTCCTTTCTGAGCACAGGTTCTCTGAGAAGCCCCCAGTTTCTTCACGGAGATTCTCATAACATCCCTAGTGCTGGGGTGGGAGCTTATGGTAAGACAGGTCTGGTGGGGCATCGCATTGAGAGGACTTTACATATTCCAGATGACTATAAATTTAGGACAGTCTCTATTGGGTTTGAATGACCACCCTCCTCTGACAAAGAAATTTGGGGATGTCATTTGTAATTGCACGCCTCTGCCCATTTTTCTAATTTTTTAAATCTTTGTTCTTTTTCACATCTACCTGCTTTCAGAAATTCCAGATGGTAAGTATTAAGGAAATTGAGGCGTAAAAATCTTAAGGAACTTGTACAAAATCATTTAGCTGGTAAGTAGCATAGCCAAAATTCCAACCTAGATCTGTCTCCTTCCAGAGCCTGGGCCTTTACCCACTACACTATACCACCCCAACCAATCGGCTCTCCCAGAATCTCAGCCCTGGAGCAGGCCACCAAGACCATCAAGTCCAGCCACTTCATTTCTCAAATGCAAAACTGTTGTGAGCTCTCATTATTTTATGTACCTCTCTGTATTAGTCATTGTTCTCCATAGAAATAGAACCAACAAGATGTATGTGTGGGGGGAGGGGGGGCGGTATGTGGAGAGAGATTTATTTTAAGGAATTGGTTTGCACAATTCTGGAGGCTTTAGGAGTCAAAAATCTGATGGAGTAGGCAGCAGTTGGAGACTCAGGGAAGAATTGCAATTCTAGTCCAAAGCCAATCTTCTGGCAGAGTTCCTTCTTGCTCAAGGGAGGTCAGTCTTTGTTCTGTTAAAGCTTTCCACTGATGGGATAGGGCCCACCCACATTACGGAGGGTAATCTGCTTTACTCAAAGTCCACAGATGTAAATTTTAATCTTATCCAAAAAACACCTTCACAGAAACATCCAGAATAATGTTTGACCAAATATCTGGGCACCATGGTCCAGCCAATTTGACACACAATGTTAACTGTCACACCTTCTATAGCATCACCCACATGGGTCAGAGTCACCTAAACTCTGATTTCCCTGATGTGAATCAATGTTCTTTAACTAGCATCACATGTAAGCAAAAATATGTTTCACTCACCTCTTTATTTACCCAAAAGCTGCTAGTGGAGCAGCTGCTCTTAGGTGACTTTTTTGGCAGATAGTTAAATTTTACTCATGAACCCGACAATCTAAGCTATGTTATAGGAATCCCATTCTCACTTGTGTGTCCACATTGGCCTGACAGAGGAAACCCTCTCAGATTTCCTCTGAGGCAAAGAGGCAAATGCTTTGGTTAATTGGTGTGGTCAAGTCTCAGTTTGAGAGAGACGTGTTTTCTTGGCCCACAGTTTAGGGTTTCATGCTGCTCTGGCTGACACAGTTCAGATCAGCTTGACCCACCACTGCAGTAGTTATCCTTTGATCTGGAGTCCAGTTTGTAATCTGACCCATTCAGATGGCTTCCCTATAACAGTCAAGCAAGACAAAACCAAATCAGCCCATTTATCTTAATGGGCTCTTTCTTTCTTTCTTTCTTTTTCTTTCTTTCTTTCTTTCTTTCTTTCTTTCTTTCTTTCTTTCTTTCTTTCTTTCTTTCTTTCGTCTTTCTTTCTTTCTTTCCTTTCTTTCTTTCTTTCCTTTCTTTCTTTCTTTTCTTTCTTTCTTTTTCTTTCTTCTTTTCTTTTTCTTTCTTTCTTTTTTTTTTAAGATGTGAAGCCTTGCCGATCTTTTGTTAAGAAGAAAAAGGGATCCGTGTATCTGATGGGCTTTGAAATACCATCTGGTGTTTAATGTTATTGTGCTCTGTTCTCACAGTGGTGTGCTGAATCATATCTTAAAAGTTCAACAGCCATTCAGTCACAGTCACCATTCAATATACTGTGTCATTATCAAAGATTTGGATTTACAAAATGCTACCTGGAAACAAAGCACACTTAACAGGCCGTTCTCCCTGACTGGCTCTGCTGCCTGAGATGGGTCTTCTAGTGTAAAGTCTGTTTGTCTGACATTTGTTACTGCCCTATGGCTGCTCAGCAGAACTTTTAACCCCCAAAGTTGCTGGTTGAATTATATAATTTCATGTGCCAAAAGAAATACAACAGCATTCCTTTCCTAAGACATAAGTCTAGGCATGCATTACTTTTCTTTTATAAACACCCATATATTGGCAATGAATGTGTGAACAGATAAACTTCATATTAATCATTAAACATGTGCCAAGAAAGTTGAACATTCACAGATACTCTCCAAGTGTTAAATGCAGGAGGAAAAGACATCAGTGAAATAAATCCTATGATGCATTATTTCGTTTCAAAGGGAAAAACATTTTGTAAGAGACACTCATTCCAGATTGCATTGTTTGGCAAGTTAGAATGTTTTTTAAGAAGAACACCCACCTGTATTTAGCACAGTTTCACAAGTTTAAGCAGCATCATTAACTGCCTGGCTGAACCTTGGGCTTACTGCTTTTAGAATAACAACATGGCTTTCTCTTTTCACTTAATAATGATCAGGACCACTTGTATGAAACACACAGCATCATACTTTATGCAATAGTCATAAACAACCTCTCCTAAAATGCATTTTTGTTTTTATACCTCAGTGAACAGCTCAGTTTGAGTAAATGATCCATCCTTGAATCATGTATACACAGAGAAAATCAGCATTGGATTGTTGTTTCAATAAACTGGAAGTCTGCCAACGTTCTCTGGGAAGAGGACGGGGACATGAATGCCAGCATGCAATCTAGCCTGCGTTTGGATTTAAGACAGAATTTAACCTTGCCTTCTTTCCCTCCTCCCCTCCCCCTTTCCAATCCTATCTTCCCTGGATACACAGTCTCTTTTCATGGAGCTAACTCAAGCTATCTTAAACAGCATGAACTAATAAAGGATGGCATTTTTAAAAGGGGAGGCATTCACAAATGTTGGAATGTGGAACATTTAAAATTCTTTCTATGGTACTTAGTTGAAGAGAGTGGTGATTAATGAGTTTATGTTATCTATCAAAATGCTTCCATCATGCTGCTGGGGTGATGCAGGATTTATGGTAATGAAAAACCTGCAATCCATCCCCAGTATCTAAATCTATCAGCCCCACATTCATACAAAAAGCACTAAATGATATATTTGTAGCTATCTGAAAGCAAGATCATTTTTAAGAGATTATGTACTGCCAAAAGGGAACATTCTTAAAATATAGGAAAGGAAACGATTTCCTTTCCAACCTATTGCTCTAGCAAGTACCATACTATGAATATCAATCTCTTCCTGGAAAAAAAATACCGAGCAGATGATGATCACATGATTAGGCTAGTAATGCTCAGTCGATTTCCTGTAATTTTCTTGGAAATCCTTTATAGTACATTTGCTAAGGGTTATACAGATTTTTGTTTGGAGAATTTGTAATTATTCATTATATTGTGTATCTTAGAAAGAGAAAATCCACTAGCACCTCGAATGAAACTTACTTGGTTCCATTCGCAAGCCAAAAGAATTCCAAATAGCTCAATAAAAAGCTTCATCCATTCTCAGCAACTGGGTGAAAACATATGCACCACCCGTCTCTCCCTCTTCATTTGATAGATATTGCTATTTCTCTAAGACCTTACAGAAAGGATGAAAATATGTTTTCAAAAATTACATGTATCTTGCTTTTCTTACAATGGAACCAAAATATAGACATAACATGCCCAGTTACCACAGGGTATGGGAATGCATTAGAGGGCCACTGGGTCGGGCTCCTAAGACAAGGTCTCTCAACACGAAGAGGTTAATTAGCTGCGAAGTGTGCTAAAGAAATTTGTGTCTGCAAATAGTGAAAATACTGAACTTTGCAACTGATCTGCTTTTTCTAAAAAAATGTTTTGACCAGATCAAGTGTATATTCATGAAAACATCAATCTCCATTACCTACACTCTGAAATGCTTTGATGAGTGAGAGAAAAAGAGAAAGAGTTACACCTAGAAGCAGCAGAAATTTTTATATAACCTTAGGGAATATAATTATGTGTTTTGTATGCCCTAGTGGGAGAGGTGGATAAACCACTGTTCTTGGCATCACAAGGACTGTCTCTATTCTGACATCGTGGGTAGTCATTTTTGGCAGGGTCATCTACGTGTCAAGCATTTGGGCGCCTACATTTTAAGTTAATCCATTTCTGTATGCTTTGGAAAGCAGACAAAGAGCCCTGTAGTGAAATAGTTTTCTTAAGGCAGAATTTCTGAGTGTGGACACCAGCTTAGTGTGTTCCAGAAACAGCACAGGCTTGTATTCCTTTGCCATTTGCCCACTGCTTTTGCTACATCTGCCTTGGAGAGATGCAAAGGATTGAGAAACACAGCTAAAGAGAAAGGAATCCCAGAGGCCCGGGAAGACGAGTGGTAACAAGCCAATGCTCATGTATTCTGTTTTACAGGTTGGAAGGGAGTGAGGGAGACCTGTTAAAATCACAAAAACTGCCTGTGCAGCACACAGATTCTCCTCCCCCTCCTCCCACTACTCACACTGCAGAAAATGCCATCTATCAAGATGCTCTTAAAAGCAGTCCCTGACGATGCTGGAATAAAAAGGCTGTTATGACAACTGTGAGGTGGGAGGAGCCTCTTTTCACCAGCTATCTGTCAGACTGGGCGTGGAGACCCTTTAGATTAATAGGATCACACCAAGAGCGTGGCTTCCGTTGAGAGGTTCTTTTTCTGCACCCTCCCCCCAACCCAACCCCAGATGCCCTCAGGCTTGGCCCTCAGGGTTAAAGTCACAGAAGGGGAAATGTCATTTCCTATTGATTATGCCGGTCCTGTCTTTTTTCTGGTGGTAGTTAGTGCTTCTGGCCTTATTGGTCTTACTCTGACCCAACCCCGGTCATCATCTTCATTACTTTTAGGTAGCCCAAGCTTAGGAAGAAAATGATGAGCCTTTATCAAGTCTAAAAGCCACTTTTCTAGTTTACACTGAGGTCTAGTTTACACTGAGGACAATCAACATGATTGTCCACAATAAGTTAACTACCCCACTGGCTTTCAGTATTAAAATGCAATTAATTATTTGTCTGTTTGTTTTTTTTATTGTTACCTTGGCAAGAAAACCGTAAAAATATCACTCTCTTTTCAAAGGCAGGCCATCTTGTTTTTATTACCAGAGAGAAGGAGGGGAATAATTACATTTGTTATGTAATAGTTAGAAGAAAGGGAAAAACGCTTTTAAGAAAATATCTTTAACTGTTTAAATTTCATAGGACAAAGAGAATGAACAAAGCAGATACACATTTTAAAAAACAAAAAATACAAGCAAACATTGACTTCTCAAGCAGAATTACAAAGAAGATACACTAGTCAAGCCATAGAAGTAACTAGAAGAAAAAGGATTTCATGGACTCAAATATCAGCTTTTGGAGGATTTCTTACTACTGTCCCTGCCACCACACATACTAATAACTCTCTCAGTGGCCTGACAATAGGCAAAAAAAGGGCCCCGAAATCAGTACTAAAGATATGGCTGAAAGAACGGCCTTGCTAAACTAGCTAACAGAGAAAGATAAGCTATCACACAGAAAGTAAGAGCAACAAACTCACAGCACATAATTTCCCCTTTGAAAGAAAACTCATAACACAACTGCCTTTTGTGTGATCAACCACCTGGGACTCAACTTGTTGTCTTTAAGATTAAAATTGTTTTATTTGAGAGTTTCATTTTCAAAACCTTGAAGAGCCCTAAGTGGACAGCAAGGGTGTGAGCTCCCCACTCCAGCTCTTGCCAGAACCAGGGTCCAAGAACTCTGATAAAGCCAGGCTCACAGAGAAAAGGAAAAAAAAAAAAAAAAAGGAAAAATAAACATAGCCGCTCCACAGCAGCTCCTGTTATCAGTCTGTAGCAAGAAAAAACAACAACAACCCACTTTTACCCTTTAAAAACACCAAGCCACTTTTCCTCAATTGCGCCGCACATTCCTCTTTCCCGTGTGTCATGCCTCATTCCCTTTTCTCTCTCTTTCCCCTCTCTCTCCCAGTCCCTTTCTCTCTCTATCCCTCTCTCTCATTCTCTGAAAAAAGCAAAATAAACTTTTTACTTCTTTGTCTCCTAATCTTTGTGTTGAGAAATCTCTTCCCACCCCGCCGTGAGCGCCTCATGAGTCTCCAGCCTACCAATGGCAGCCATATTGGAGCCTCAGGCAACAGGGAAAGTCATTAATACTGCTGTGTTTTGGTTTAAAATTTGACATTTTGTTCATCATGGATTTTTTGAATAATTTTTTTAAATATTGCATCAAAATATAATTTATCTTGATTACTAAACTTTGGGCACCCCCAAAATTTTGCACCCAAGGCAAGTGCCTGACTAGCCTCACTCATTTTGACCTAGTCCCTGCCCTGCTTTCAGGGAAAACTAAAACAAAACAGAAAATGGAGCCATTGACATCAACTAGGTTTTCTTAAACTTAGCAAATTCAAATAGACATAAGGACTGAAAACTATTTTTTAATTGTTGGAATCACAAATACTCACTTTCTAAAACACATGCCAAAGTTCTTAGGAATGGGACATTTTACATAAATTGCAGTCATGTGCTACAAAATGACATTTTGATCAATGAGGGACCACATATACTATGGTGGCTCCATAAGGTTAAAACAGAGCTGAAACATTCCTATTGCCTAGTGACGTCATAGTCATCTTAACATAGTACAATGTAATAACTTGAGTTTGTTGCGATGCTGTTATAAACAAACCTACTGTTCTGCCAGTCATATAAAAATGTAGCCCAAGTAATTATACACAGTACATAATACTTGATAATGGCAACAAATGACTCTGTTACTGGTTTATGTATTTACTATACCATATAGCTTTTTTTTTTAAGAGAGGGGGTCTTACTATGTTGTCCATGCTGGAGTGCAATGCCTATTCACAGGTGTGATCATAGCCCACTACAGCTTCAAATTCCTGGCCTCAAGCAATCCTCCTGCCTCAGCCTCCTGAGTAGCTAGGACTACAGGTGTGCACCACCACACCTGGTCGTATACTATACTCTTTACTGTTATTTTATAGTGTACTGCTTCTGCTTATTAAAAAAAATAATAAAGTTAACTGGAAAATAGCCTTGGGCAGCTCTTTCAAGAGGTATTCCAGAAAAAGGCATTGTAATCATAGGAGATGACGGCTCTATGCATGCTATTTCCCTGGACACCTTCCAGCGGGACAAGATATGGAAGTAGAAGACAGTGATATTGATGATCCTGACCCTACATAGGCCTAAATTAATGTGTGTGTTGGTGTCTTAGTTTTTAACAAAAAAGTTTAAAAAGTAAAACATAAAAAATTTAAAAATTTTAAAATAGGAAAAGTTATAGAATAAAGATTTAAAGAAAGAAAATATTTTTGTACAAATGGACAATGCATTTGCATTTTAAGCTAAGTGTTATTACAAAAAATTCCAAAAGTTAAAACAATCTTTAAAGTTTATAAAGTAAAATAGTTAAACTAAGGTTAATTTATTATTGAAGAAAGAAATGTTTTTTTATAAATTTAGTGTAGCGTAAGTATATAGTGTTTATAAAGTACATGGTGGAAATTTTAAACTTGTCAAGGTAAACTCAGCCACATTGAACTTAAAATCTTTTATTTGTTATAAATTTTGGTCAATTTTATACTCTAAAACTCTTTCCCTATCATTCCTCTAAGGTATAATACTATATTAACAAGTACTTCACATAGCACATTTATCTGTCAGGTATAAATTAACTCACTCAATCTTTACATCAACTCTCTGAGAAATACAGTATTATTATCTCTCCTTCAGAGATGTGGAAACTGGTAGAGAGATGCCAAGTTGCTGAAGGTCATACCGCTAGCAAGTGGCAGAACTAAGAATCAAGCCATGTTCTGGCATGACACCTGAGTAATGTAAATGCAATGGCAGAGGGACAGTGTTGATGGAGGCCTCACAGCTCTCTCCCCCAAGCCAGCATGGGGCTCTGAATCCCTGAACAGGAGCTCTAAGTGGGTGGAGTGAGCAGGCCGTCCCACAAGAGCCCAACAGTTGAACGGACAAAGACAGAGACTAAGCTATGGGCTAAGACATGACAGTGCAGGTAAGAGTGGACTGGACTAAATCTGGATAAGATGCATAGACAACATATAACCCCAGGAACACAGGGAACAGGGACCTTAGAAAGCAGAGAGGCGACATAGCATGGGTGAGGAGCACCTGCACCGGAGACTCTTTGATGAGAATCCAAGCTCTGCTGCTTAGGTGATTTGGGGCCATGTGACTTCTCTGTGCCTTAATTTCTACACAATTAAAGTAGAGATAATAGTATAGTCTACCTGTAGGATTGAATGAATTAATGTATATAAAGGGCTTAGAATATTATATGGTGGCTATAAATACTATTTTAAGTGTTTGCTACTATATTGTTACTCCTAAGGGATGCGGGAAAACAGTATAAGAATCTCAAATTAATTAAAATTTACAACAAATAAAAATATATTTTAAGCTCAAAGTGACTGAATTTACCTTGACAAGTTTAGTTTTCTGCCATAAAAAAAGAGATTTCAAAGCTAAGTTCAATTTAATTATAGGAAAATAAAGAAACTTACATTTATGTATACTGCCTCTATTAAGAGACAATTCTCTTTAGTTTCTCCCTGTTTCTATACATCTTGGGAGTAGAGCCTTTTTTCCCCGACTATATTTTCTAGGATGTTTATATAGTAAAAGGACGTGGAAGTAGAGATAGTGTTCCCCTCCAAAGAAAACAAGGCATGTTTGGTTCTTGTCTGGTTATAATGAATATCTCTCAGGGCAAAGTCAGGCAGGTTACTGCCCATTATAAAACAGTCAAGTGCCCTAAACTCAAGGCTCTTCTCCTGTAACACAACCACTGTGAGTGCAGGGATCAGCTGTGCTTCTTTGTGTAACCCTATAGAAATCAGGGCTTAGAAAACTGGGGCATATGCTAATACCCTGGCTATTACTATTGCTGTGAATAATAAATGGTTCTTTGTCTCTGACCCAAGAGTTTCATATTCTCTGCCAACATGAAAATTGTGGCAGGATAACTCGTTACCTTTCAAGGAGAGTAACATGTCAGAATTTTTACATCCTATTAATTATATTATCAATAACCTAAATAAATCAAATTACTGAATGTTATACAATATAATCTAATACGGTCATAAAAATAGTAATATTTTTACTTTTGCAAGTTTTTCAGAGTTTTGGTTTTTCTTAATCAGGCCATTCAATATATATGCTTATTTTATTCTGTACCCATCATGTGCCTTTTAAAAAAGAAATACTTGTCTATATTTAAGCAATAATTAAAGGTTTATGCTAGTAACTAAAAATGTCTAAATGTGGTACATTTTGAACACATACAAAGTCCAAGGGTATATCATTACCTAAACTAAGATTACTGCAAAATACAGATTTTCAAAGAATACAAATTCCATCTCTCCATCTGCCACATTAAGATGAGGTCATAGAATCAGGATAAATTAGTATTTCAAATCCAAGTTCAAGATAATACCATGAAGAAAGTAATAACAAATAGTGAATTCAAAACAATTATAACATTCATTATTTTATTATCTCTGACTAAAAACACTCAGTCGGGTCACATTCTGAAGATTACTTAAAGAGGTGCACCCTCCACAGTCCCATGTACACCCTCCCCATGCTCACACTCCCTGTGTGCTCTCTTCTCTCAGGGCACATTTCTCCCCATACGCCCTCCCTGGGTCTGCTCCCTGTACCTGCTCTGCAGCTGACAGTCCAGGTCGATGCAGCCCTTAGTCACCTCACCTACAGATGGCTGACTAGGAGCGTTTTGTACATGCCTCATCCACTTAGAAGAATGAAAATATTATGTAGACAATCACACTTTGAATACATTATCCAAGAGGGAAAATGGGCATTCAACAGAAAAGCAATAGGAAACACCAAAAACTAGAAAGGAGAAGAAAAACTGGCAGTCTGCTTTGCCATGACCGACAAGGAACTGAGAGTGACTCCCAAATATGGGGAGAGGGTGAGTGATTGTCTTTTTGGGGTTCACTTTCCCACTGGGGAACAGTACATTCCAGGCCACAGTAGAGCACCCTGACCCACCCAAGCTCTGACTCTAAGTTACACAGCAGCCAGGAAATAGGGAGAAGGCACTGCTCCAGGGAGGGAAGCTGTCCTGGATCCCACACCCTATCTGAAATGTAAGTGGCTACAGCAAGACACCATTTTCAATACTAGCTATTAATACACTATGTGCTGTCCTAGGAACCAGCAGCACCAGTCCTAGGCCTTAGGGAAACTCAGGCTATTTCTAGTGGAACTGGGGCATGAGCAGGGGTTGGGTTCCTGCAGCCATGACCTAGAAGCCAGCATAGTGTGGCTACCAGTGCTGCTGGGAAAGGGGTGTCACCCCCAGGACTTGGGTGGGAAGTGAATTGCCTTGGAGGCCTGGTCTTGAGCTGGGCAGGGGCTCCTACAAGCCAAGGCTAAGTTGCAAGCTAGGCATGGACTGCTGGGTCTGACCGCAACATCCAGGACTGGGGATTGAGCCCCACTGGGACTGGAGCATCAGAGGAACACACATTCCCCACCTGCAGACAAAGGCTATGGCCACTGGAGCTGCCCCCCCCCCCATGGTAGAACCTCAGTGCCACAGCAGCTACCCCTTACCCAGGCATTCCCCAGAGGCTTAAGGACAACCCTACGCCCACCCATCATGGCTGGGGCCATGAGCACAAACCAGCCCAGTCCGTCTCTACCCATCTTTGCCCCCTCTCCCTGGAGACAAAGTGCAGGGTCCAGGTTCTGGGGTATTGCACAACTCAAACCACAATCATGGGACACCTGAACACTCCTCCCAGAGTACTAAGGTTGGGCCTAAACACCCTATTGCCTTCACCTGCAAGCTGACTCCCACCTGCAAAAACCACCTACTGGCCTGTAGGCCAGACTGCACAACCATTGCAACCACTGCCAATAGAAGTGCACAGCACTTAGGATACAGAAAAGCATCTTGCCACTGCTACTGCCATTGCCCATGCCACACTGGCCACCCTAGGATTCAAAAGCCAGCTCACCTGCCCAGTACATCACTACCATAACCAGCATCCAAGAAAGCCACCTAGAAGCCCAAGTACTGGCCCGCTTGGATCTCCAACACAGCTGCCAGTGTAAACCACCCCAGGGCATAAGAATAGACATGCTTAGCCCACTACCACTACTATTGAAGCCTGATGACAGGCCTACCTGGCATTCCAGACCCAGTACAACCTCACCACAACCTCCACTAATAACTGCACCCTAACACACTGAGGAAACCATCGATTCCACTGTTATTTATAGCCAAAGAAATAAAACAGAGATTTTACTGCTGCATGCACCCAAAAGCAAAGCCAAAGGGCCCTACTTAACCAACACCACAGACACATCTTCAGGAAAAAGCTGCCCCCCAACCCTGTGAAATTAAATTGAAAACTAGAAAGAAACAACTATTACACCAAATACACAAAATATCAATGTAAAGACACAATAAAGATGAAAAAGTAAGGAAATATGACACCCCCAAAGGAACACAATAATTCGCCAGCAATAGAATTTAACCAAAAAGAAATTCTTGAAATCTCAGATAAAGAATTTAACATATTGATTTTAAAGAAGCTCAATGAGATGCAAGAGGAATCTTAAAAACCAATACAAAGAACTCAGAAAAACAATTCAGGATATGAATGAGAAATTAACCAAGAAGACAGCTATTTAAAAAAAAAAAAAGAAAAGAAACAAAAAAACAGAAATTCTGGAACTGAAAAATTCATTGAAGGAAATACAAAATACATTCAAAAGCTTCGATAACAGACTAGACCAAGCAGATTAAAAAAATTTCAAAACTTGAAGATAGGTATTTTGAAATAATGCAGTCAAACAAAAATAAAGAAAAAATAATTTATAAGAATGAACAAAGCCTTCATGATACATAGGACACCATAACATGATCAAAATATGCAAGTTATCAATATCCCTGAAGACAAAGAGAGAACAAAAGTGTTTGAAAACCTATTTAACAAAATAATAGATGAAAACTTCTCAAGTCTAGAAGGTATTTATATATCCAGATACAGGAGGCTTGGTGATCTCCAAGCAAATAAAACACAAAAAGGACTTTTCCATGGCACATTACAATCAGACCATTTAAGGTCAAAGTGAAAGAGTGAATTCTAAAAACAGCAAGAGAAAAGCATCTAGTCACCTATAAAGCAGACCCCATTAGGCTAACAGCAGAAACCTTCAGGCCAGATGAGAATAGGACAATATATTCAAAGTGCTAAAAGAAAAAAAACTGTCAGCCAAGAATTTTATAATCAGTAAGATTAATCTTCATAAATGAGGGAGAAATAGTTTTTCCAAGTAACCAATGCTGAGTGAATTCATCACCACCAGACCAACCCTACAAGAAATACTCAAGGGAATCCTAAACTCGGAAACGAAAGGATGACATTTAATATCATGAAGACACACAAAAGTATAAAACTCACTGGTAAAACAATCACACAAAGGAGGAGGAGAAAGGAATCAAATGGTACTACTATAGGTTTCCACCAAACCACAATGACAGAAAGAGGAAAAGAACAACAAAGAATTTATAAAACAACTAGAAAACAATTAATAACATGACAGGAACCCAACCTCATACAGCCACAAAAACTTTCAAAGTAAATGGATTAAATTCTCCACTTAAAATATATAAAATCGACAGAGGATTGGATAAAGAAAATGTAGTATATATAGACAATAGAATACTATTCAGCAATAAAAAAAGAATGAAATCATGTCTTCTACAGCAATATGAATGGAACTGGAGGTAATTATCTTAAGTGAAATGATCAAGACATAGAAAGACAAATATTGCATGTTCTCACTCATAAGTGGGTGCTAAAAAATATGTTCACATGGGTGTAGAGGGTGGAATAATGGACAATGGAGCCTCAGAAGGCTGAGGGCATAGGAGGAGGGAGGATGTCGAGAAATTAGTTAATAGGTATGATGTAAGTTGTTTAGGTGATAGGCACCCTAAAAGCCTTGATTTGACCACTACTCAATCTATGCATGTAACAAAATTGCACATGCACCCCATAAATGTACACAAATAAAATTAAAATTAAACTAAAAAATAAACTGGAGTGGTCCTATGACTTTTTACTTGTCTTTTCTATTACAGCTCTCACACGGTGAATAATGAAATGTATGTTTATGAACTAAACTAAACTATGTTTTTACTTGGGTAATATACATAAAAGAATAAAACAATCATCATAATAATGTAAAAAAAGATTATTTAAATAGAAAACAGATCAGCTGATGGTTCTTCTAAAATCATACAATGAGATCACCAAAGCGAACATACAGGATACGTATTCACATCATGCCTAACTTTGAAGAAGGAAGTCAGTGTTTTTCTCTAGCTCTACGTAAGCCCGGCCATTGTGGAATAACATGCTTCTAACATCTGCCCAAATGTGAATGACTTGTAGAAACTGACATCTAAAATAACCTTGATGGGGGTAATTAAACCTAACCCGTCTTGGCTACTTTGTCAAATGTCATAATAAAAGGGTGAAATTATATACCAGACATAGTTGTTTTCCAAAGTGGGAAACATAAAAATTTAGGGAGATGAATTATAATGTTATGTCAGTAGTGTTTTTACTGAGCAGACCCTGAATATGGCATCGCTCGGGCATGTCTCCTCACGCCCTGCTGTGGGAAGTTACCGCCCCTCCCTGCTTTGTTCCTCCTCCACTCTCCTTACTCCGTCATTATCAGATACACTCATCTTGTTTAAATAACGTGGTACTTAACCTCCATTTGATGTTGGGAATTTAGAGCTGCTGAAATTACAACCAGAAGGATACGAGAGAATGTGAAAGAAATGGGAAAATAGAAAGAAATGTCATATTTAAGCCTATAATGCCCCCAAAACATTTTAAATTCAAAGTGTGACATCTATTTCTGGAAGGAGGAAGCCAAACTGCCAGCAGATATTTCCAAACTGGAACCATGAATAGCTGTTTATAGGCTGACCATTTATTTCAAGATTTTAACATAGTTACATATAGATACAGCTCACTGACCACCCACCAACACTTAGTGTCCATCTAAACAACTCTTCTACAATCACAGAATTTGAAAGAAAATCCACTAATGAGAATCTTATCAGGGTGCATTTTGGGCATCGCCTGTGGAGTTTTCAAACTCACTTATCCCAAAATTCTGTCCTTTAGAAAGGTTTATGGTGATGCTGATGGTACCCACTGAGAAGCATTGATTGTGGTTGTATTAGTTGGGTTGTTTTTAGTTGCCCAGAAGAAAGACGTGCATGAATTGCCTTTATACTGGAGATTAGTGAAAGAATATAGACGGAACCCTACCTGTGGCAGTCTAAGTCACAGCACTAGGATACACAGTGGGCTTCATGGAAAAAAAGAACAATAGCTCAAAATGTTTGTGGAAAGAACCTGAAGTCAATTGGCCCACTTCTTTTGTTTGTCTGGAATTTATTTTTCCCAAGTGAAAGTAGGGCCAGTATTCTGCCATTCAACAAGGAACACGTCTGTGAGCCAGGAATTCGTGCTATGACACTTCACATGCCTTCCCAATTTTTAGCCCATGTGTGACTGACTTTGGTTTGATTCCATTAACTAATTTAATTAATGCTCTTTTGATTACAAATAAAAGGAAGTTATATTTAGCTTATGCCGGAAGTGGTCTTGGTTGTCTGGCTTCTCCTACTTACAGTAAAGGCAGCAGCAAAAGGCCCAGAACTAACAGGAACCAGGATTCTCTACATGCCACATTTTCCCTCAAGGCTGAACCCATGACTACCAATATCTTACATTTCCCCAGCTCCTCCACCACAGAGGAAAGTATTCTCCACCCGGGTTATAAATAAAAAACAAAATAAACAAAAAAGCCTCAGGGGAAAATTCCTATTGGTTGGCCTGGGTCACGTGACCCAGGAACTAAGCGTGGCAAGCCCAGTGAAACCTCCATGGTTAGAGTGAGGAGAAAAAGAATTTCCTCAGACAAGACGGCGTGAATGCTGAACAGGCAAAGCAATAGCTCTCTACTACCCTAAGGGGAAAGGTTTGGTTTTACTAAAAACAACGTGGCAGAAGCTGTATGGATCTGTGTGAGAAAGAAACCCCCCTGGACTGTATTACTTAACATGGCAGCTGCAGCGAGGCAGCCACCTGCGGCTGTGGACTCACGGTGCACCCTGTCCAGTACTGAGTCCGAATTCCCTTCATTCGACAGACAGGGAGACAGAGCCCAGAGAAATAAAAGGTAATCTACAACCTGACTCTAGCAAGCAGGAATAAATCCAGTTGCTTCCTGCGCATGTTGTGGGTGAACCGACATCCCTCCCAACATACACACACAGGATTTAAGGGGGTGTGATTTGAGGTGAGATCTGACAATGCCAGTTAAGAATGTTTTTTACCTAATCAAGGCTAGAGAGAAGTCCACAGGTTTCTTGGGCTGGTACTACTTTACAATCAAAGTTAAATCCTCATGACCTTGTAGCGTATTTGATGCAACATTTTCAGAGCAGAAGCAGCCACAACTCTAGATGGAAGTCCTTCCGTTTCCACCCCCCACCTGCACTCCACCTTGCAACCGTGGGGCCTGCCCATTCTCTCCCAGCTTCCCTGAGGCCGAGCTACTAGCTCAAGCAGCCAGGCTGACTCCCTTTTGAGCATGGAACTGCTTATACATTTATCTAGACTTTTCAGTTTACAGCCCTGGGTACACAGTAATCTTACTTTCTTTATGGAACCTGCCTTCCAAGCCCCAAGCTCAGGTCATTCTCCCCATCACTGCTATCAGACGTCACAGAGCTTCACGATGCCCCACTCAGACCATAGATCTCAGCTGCTCTAACCCCCTCGTGAGCAGCTGGGGAAACTGAGGTGAAATAGGTTCACTAGAATGGAACCTTGAATTGGGAAGATAAAGTTTTTCTGCTAATGTGTGAAAATGGAAGCTTCTGAGCTAAGTTTATTTCAATTCAGAAAAAAAGAAAATAACCTAATCTCTTCTGGACAATAGCGGGTCAAATTCAGGGCTGGGCTCTCCGCTATCCCATCTCCCTTTCTCCTTCTGGGCCAGGATAATCTAATTTCCTGTGCCTGGTTCTCATGACACCCTCTGTCCCACCAGCCTCTGCTCAGGTACAGGTTGCCCATCTGGACTTAGATGTGAAGCTCTTTTCACCTGGTATCCATTAAACTCTATTGTTCCCATCCAACCACAAGGCGTTCTCCAGCCCCACGGTCCTCTAAGGCACTTCTGAGCCCCACCCAGGAATTCACACCCACCCTCTCTGCACTACTCTGGGGCCGTAGTGAGACTGTCCTTGGGCCACCCTGCTTAGATGCCTGCCTTGGTCAATGCTACTCTCTCAGGACAATACTGGCTGCTCCAGTACCAGACTGGCCTTGAGGCTTCTGTAAGAGGTTAAAGCCACCTCAAACTACACTCTGAGAGCTGAGGTAGAAAATCTGCAACTCCCAGCTTGGATTCCACCAAATATATCTAAGTGTTTCTCTCTATTTTGACTTCACTTCTCAGGATCCCATCAACATCCAAGCTCTACTTGGGATTCCTTTAATTCTCCCCCTCATCCACCTTTTGTTGAATCCCCTTTTAGGTAAGAAAGCTACTTTCATTTTCCCCAATGATATGGCTTGTGTGTGCTCCCTTGCGCTCTCTCTCTTTCTCTCTCTATCTCATATGCTCTCACTTCTCCAGGTTTTGGTGTTTGATCTCTCAAGCCAAAAATTCTGGGAATATTAAACACTGTTTGTCTCAAGCACTCAGCTCTTTCACATAAGAAACAACTTTGTTCTCCTCTGGGCTCTAAATTAATCAGTCAACATGGGAGGATGCTAATAAGGGATCAACTCGTTATTTTTGAAAGTGGCAAATAAAGGTAAAAAAAGAATCAGCATTTATCGTGCTTTCCTCTATGATGTACACCACAACAACAAAGTGAGAAGTGGAGGAAACATTCTCCTTATAAAGTATCCAGCTTATGAAAGAAGAAGAAACGTTAGAATTACAATATCACCAGTTTGTGGCCTCTGTAATAAAAGATATCAACAGCACAAACATGCAGAAAGAGAGATACTGGACAGTATGTGCCTACTGTGGAAGAACCCGCTAGTCCCTACAAAATACGATTGCCAGAACTCATTGAATGAATGAATGAATGAATGAATCTGATCAAGCTCTAGAGCCAATTTACAGGAAATGCAAAGGAAAGAGGAACATGTAAAACTATCCCTCAAGGATGTAATCAGAAATGTTTGGTTGTAGAATACGACAATACAAACCACCTAGTCTCTTCAACAAACTAATTGAAAAGAAAAAGAGAGAGAAATGCAGGGGAAACCTATAGAATAAAAGGGATTTAAAAGAAATCTAATCATTGTTTGGGTCATGTTTGGTTGCAGGATTAGGGAAAAAAGATATAAAAAAGGACATGACATCTACAAGAAAATGGTTGATACTAAGGAATTGCTGATGTTTGGGGGAAGTGATGGTGGCTTTATAGTTGTGTCCTTGTCTTTCAGAGATGTATACTAAAATATAGTCATCCCTCAGTGTCCATGGAGGATTGGTTCCAGGACCCCCCCAAGTACCAAAATCTGTGCATGCTCAAATTCCTGATATAAAATAGTGTAATATTTGCATATAACCTCCACATATCTTCCTGCATGCATTACATCATCTCTAGATTATTTCTAATACCTAATATAATGTAAATGCTATGTAAACAGTTGTTAAATTGTATTGTTTAGGGAATAATCACAAGAAAAATATCTGTGTGTGGTCAGTACAGATGCAATCATACTTTTGTTGGTCTGTTTCAAATATTTTCCATCTGTGGTTGGTTCAATCCACAGATGCAGAACCCATGGATACGGATGGTCAACGGTATTTATGGATGAGACTATATATCTAGAATGTGCTTCAAAATAATATGGAGCTGTGTGCAATGTAATATCCTGGATTGAATTCTAGAATAGAGAAAGAACATTAGTGGATAAACTGGTGAAATAGGAATAAAGTCTATACTTAATAGTTATATATCAATATTAACTTGTTCATTTTGACAAATGTACCATGTTAAGATATTAACAATAAGGGAAAATGGCTGGGCATAGTGGTTCACACCTGTAATGCCAGCATTTTAGGAGGTGGAGGTGGGAGGATCACTTGAGCCTAGGGATTCAAGACTGGCCTGAGCAACATAGACCCTGTCTCTACAAAAATAGAAAACTTTGTGGTGTCACACAGCTGTAGTCCTAGCTACTTGGGAGGCTGAGGCAGGAGGATTGCTTGAGAGCAGGCCAGGAATTTCAGGCTGCAGTGAGCTGTGATGACAGCACTCTACTCTAGCCCAGGTGACAGCAAGAGGATCCCTTGAACCCAGATCGAGATTGTGGTGAGCTATGATCATGCCACTGCACTCTACTGGGGGCAACAGAGCAAGATTTTCTCAAAAACAAAAAAACAAACAAACAAAAAAGAGTGGAAACTGGCTAAAAGGTATGTGAAAATTGTGGTATTTTTTGAAACTTTTCCGTAAATCTAAAATTATTTCAAAATAAAAATTTATCTAAAAAGTAACGAGAAGGGAGAAATGGATGGAGGTGTGGAGGGGACCAGATTGATCATGGACTGATGGTTATTGAAGCTGGATGATGAGTTTTGGGGGCTTACTGTACTACTTTACCTACTTTTGAGTGACTTGTAAATTCTCTATAATAAAAAATCATGTAAGTTTAAAATACTATGGTGTTTTCTATAGACTATTAGGAGTCTACACAAACTTCTAGAGGCCAGTAATTTGAAACCGTGCTCTCTTGGTAACATTCCTACTGTCAGGGCAGCGGTGCTAAAACGGTAGGGCCACGGGGAAGAGCAGAAAACAGCAGAGTTAAATATTCCCCAACTTTACAATCTGCTTCTTTTCTTTTGTTATTAAGCCACTTCATATTATTTCTTCTTCCTTTATATTTTTGTTTTTCACAGCATTTTAGATCTCTTTTATCGCCACGTGCCCATGTGTGTATCACTTGGCATAAGGTCCCTGCTGCAAGATAACAAAGCATCCAAAGAAGAGTGGCTTAAACAAGATAAAAGTCTATTTTTCTCACATGAAAAAAGTCTAGAGGTCAGCGGGCCAGGACTGTCATGGCAGCTTCACAGAGTGTTTGATGACTCAGGCTCCTTCCTGTCCTCTACTCCTAGATTCCTAGTATGTCACCCTTGTCATCATGTTTACAAAATAGCTTCCAGAGCTCCAGCCATCACACCCATGTTCCAGGAAAGAAGAAGGGAAGTCAAGCCACTTCTCTTTAAGGAGATCTTCCCAAGGTTCCACATAATATTGCTGCTAACCTTCCACTGACCAAAGCATACCCATACAGCCGCTCCCAGCTGCAAGGCAGTGTGTGGAAAATGGTCTTTTAATTGTACTGTCTGTCCTTGATAAAACCAGGGTTCTATGACTTAAGAAGGTGGGAAGAGTGGATGCTGGGTAAAAAATTAGCAGCCTCTGCCACAATCAAGCATGAGAAAAATCTGAACATGCAGTGGCAGAGCAGTCCAACCACGACTTATGCCCAAATTAATTATCCAGCTAGTACAATCGGCAAAGACATGGAAGTATCTGTCATCCCACATACGCTGCTGACTGGTTTATGTTGACTGGTTTGACTGAAAGTTAAAACTAGATAACTGCCTGTACATTCGCCCTTCACAGCAAGATACCGTCTACCTATATCAGAAGCCGATAGACGTGCATCTGTGTCGGCATCGGGTATAGCAGTAGGTATGCCTGCTGTGACTATAATGTCCTTTAAACCTAAAATGGAATCATTATGGATTTCTCCTGGCAGCCCTCTTGCATCTCTGGGAGACCTTCTGGCCTGCTGGCCAGTGTCCAGAGAGAGTCCCGTCCGGCTGCCTGTAAGGAGACACATTCTGGGCTCCCTGCCCGCATTCTAACCTGCTGCTTGCACAAGAAGAGAGATGTGTCTAGTTGGGTCAGCCCTTCTGAGTGATTATTCTGTTGCCTCTGGGTAAGTTCACCTGAATGTCCCACACATACCAACTGTGCACACCACATGTTTCAATGCCAGTTGCCCAGTAAAAGCAATAAGGTATGGTGGAAAGAGACTGAGAATTAAGTCTGAGCTCTTCTTGGTCCTGGTGGTGAGATCTTAGGAAATTCTCTTAGGTTCTCTAAGCCTCAGTTTCCTAATAGCCAAACAAGGATACGGCTATGTCCTCTACCTTCCTTGCAAGCTTATTGTGAAGCTCAGTTACAATGAAATATTATATATCAAAGTGCTATACTTTACCCAAAAAAAGGTTATAGTTATTATTATTGATCTAATGAAAACATGTCACTGAAAAAAAGAAAAACAAAAATAGTGATAATGAAGCTCCAGCCCATTTGACCAGGGTCAAAAAAAAAAAAAAAAAAAAAGAAATATGGTAGCCAGTGCCAAATCTGCAAGATATAAAGGATTAGACAAAAGTGTCAGTGAAATTGTATCTGTCCCAGAAATGATAGATTCTAAATGGTTTGTTTCATAAAGTAAACTCATAATATTCTAACCACCATTTCCATTTATTATTAGCTATTCCTCCCATGGAACATGAATCCAAAGAGTAAACCTATTGTTAAATACCCTGTTCTCCTCCAACTGGAAGGGTAGAGTAAGTTTTATTACTTTTAACTAAGTCACCTTCAAAATACAGCTAGATTCCCATCTCAACAGAAAGACCCAAAACCCTCACATAGAATTTTGCTGCTCAATACCATCAACTAGGATCCACTTCCATTCATAAATATAAGCCTTTGGGCACAAGTGTGTAGGTAGCTGCCTACACATACATTCATTCTGGGGGATAGATGAATTCTGTGGGTGTGAATGCATGTGGAAATACAACTCTGTCTATTGGAGTCTGCAGAAGGTTTGCAGTTTTGTAGAAATATTAATAAGAAGAAATTTTAAATATTTTAGTTTTTGTCAAAATAAGGAGCTTTATTTTATGCAACATAAAATTAGAATTTGCTTTCACTTGCTACCACTTTAATATCAACATTAGAGTTGATCTAACTCTAGAGTTAGATCCAAAGCTAAACTTGCGGGACTTGATATAACAAATTGTTCCCCACATGTGAAACAGGATGACTTGAGCTCTAAGGGTTTTTGCTCTGATCTAACTTTAGAGGGTGACCTCTGTCATGGGCTAAAGAACAATACAGTCCATAACTTGACTGCAGAAATCAAAGTCAATGAGCAGATTTACTGAGTATTTGTGAACTTTTCATGGGACCCAGAGCTACAGCAAAGAATCTCTTAATTGTGAGTAATTTTTCCTGATAGGACTTGAAGTTTCTCACTCCTTTCCTAAATCGAGAACTTCCCTTGCCTAAAACAAACACACTGTCCCTCTCTCTCTCTGTCTCTCTCTCTCTCACACACACACACACACACACATGCATCCCGAAAGGAATCCATTCCAGATGTGCCAGAGGCCTTGCATGACGGTGTCTGGTTTTGATGGTCACAAAGGGAAATTTTGCCAGGTGGTCACAATGGTATTTTGTTCCTTTCAAACTTGATGCCGTCAAACCACACTGTAAAATTCACCTGGTTTAGATTTGTATGATTTTTCCCTAACAAAGAAAGGAAAACGAGATGAGAGAATTAGCAGAATGTTCACCAGATCGCAAGGCTGGACCGTGCGGTGTCTGAGACACAGGTACAGGTAAATTCATCAGCAAGAATTTTATCAGTGCTGTGCTCCCAGCACTATTCCAGGCCGTGTGAAGGGAAGTAGGAGACTAAGTCTTGAGAACTTAAAAGGCCATATGAGTGATGAGGTTAATGAGAATGGAATGTGCTCCTCTAGTGCCCTGCATAAAGCATCCTGCACATACCACGCTGGGTATAATGATCCGTGTGTGGGACTGACGTCACCCGCCGCATTCCCCCTCCCCCAACAGAGGGCATGGCAAATCTGTCATTGTGAACGCATTCAACACGTTAACTCAGGGGATGAAGGAAACAACAGTGGAACAAGTTAAAGAGATGTAAGAGCCATAGGGATTCAAAGTGCAGTCAAACATGAGCCCATTGTGTTTCTGGGAATTAATCAAGGGTTAAGATTTTTTATTCCACTAATAAGGCATTCTTTTATATTTCTAAGGACCAATTTGAATTTCGTTTTGTTTTGTTTTTGTTTGTTTGGGTTTTTTTTGTTTTTTGTTTTTTTGCTCTCAATGGTACTATGCACTAAGAAACAACAGTTACCATGCTAGGAAATAGCCTTTATTCTGGAAGTCCATTGCTAAAAAGCAGGTGTTCTATTATTGCAGAAGAAGGGGAGAAGAGATATGACGAAAGAGCAGAGAAATGAAGTTGGTCTCACTGCTGTGTTTTGGTGACAATATATTCCTAAGGGGAAAGGCAGTGCTGCTAGAAAAAATGGACTAAAACTCAAGTGAGGACTAGAAGTTCATTTTTTTTAAAGTAAATTAAGACTTATTCTGTACAATGTAGTTAAGTAAGATAAAGCTTCTGCTTTCTAAATTGTAAACAGTGCCGAGAGCCCTAGACTCGCCTTCCCTGAGACCCAATTCTTCAGCATTCCTGCGTGAAACACCATTTATGGGGAACTTCAATAACTATCATCATGAGAAGCATGGTTCCACGGTCAAATAAGTTTAGGAAACACTGATTACCATCTCTCTCTCTCTTTAGATTTACAATGTACATTTACATTGTAAGGAAAAAACTGTCCAAGTTTATTCATTCAGGCTTTTCTCAAATTTATTTGACAACGAACTCATTACTCACAAATTGTCTTTCATAATTAAGTTAGAAAACACCAGTCTGGGAGCTGTACGTTGACTCAAACTCCTGGCCTCAAGCCATCCTCCCACCTTAGCCTCCTGGGTACCAGGGCATGCACCAATATGCCCAGATGACATCTAACTTTTCTTTCAGTGCTAACATTCTGTATCATTTGGGGTCAGCATTCTACATCACTTTTTAAAAGTGATAGTTACAGTTTGGGAACAGATTACTGCACCCAATGAACATGGGCAGAAGAACTGAAGTCTAGAGATGGAGTATTTGTGAGAGACCACCTTGAAGATCAAGACAGAGAAACAGCAGTTAGCATCACAGTCTAAAATTGAAATATTCTTGGAGAAAAAATAATTGAACTCAAATCTAAACAAGCCTCTGTGGATCTCACTACCAATTTACAGGGACGACATGATGGAATACAATCGACAAAGTCTCAACTTGTGAGACTCCGGAGAATGAATAACCTGCTGCCTTCAATGAAAATTTCAAGAAAAAAGTAATAAAGAGAGGGAGGTGTTATCTGTAGATTAAAAGACACTGAAGAGGTACATCAACCTTGCAATGCTTGGGTTTTACTTGTATCCTGATTTGTGCAAACTAACTATGAAAAAATTCTTTATGAGACAATTAGGAAATTTTGAACACTTTCTGCATATTTGATGATATTAAAGAATTTTTTTTACTTGTGATAGTATTATGATTGCAATCGTGTAAATCTTTGTACTTAAGAAATACATTCTGAAGTAATTATATATGAGATAAAATGCTGTCAAGGATTTGCTTCAAAGTAATCGTGGGAAGGGGGATATCAAGAGAAAAAAAAGATTTGCCATAACATGACAAGGTTGGTACATGAGAGCTTGTTACATTATTCTCAATTTTGTATTTCTTCCAAACTAAAAGTTTTTAAAAAGCAGTTGAAAGAGAAAGAATAGGCAAAAATATTGTTACAAACCTGGTGAATAGGCCAGGTGCAGTGGGTCACACCTGTAATCCCAGCACTTTTGGAGGCCGAGGCAGGAAGATCACTTGAGACCAGGAGTTCGAGACCAGTGAAACATAATGAGACCCCATCTCTTAAACAAACCTGGTGAACACACTCTCTAGAAAGCCATGAGAATAATGAATTTTGAGAAGTGGGGTCAGAAAATATCATGAATGCAACAGAGAAGTTAGAGAGTGAAAACCAAGAAAAGAAAGAAAAATTTCAGTGGCGTTTTGAGAGAGAAAAACAGATTGTGGAGGGTTCAAGGCATGATGCCTGGTGAAGAAATGCTGCGCGTAGTTACACCCTCTCATTTGAGGAAGGTGGTTATGGAAAAAGATGGTCGGAGGCCAAGTGAAGGTTTGTCAAGACGGGTGATGTTGTAGTCTGAATTGTGCCCCACGCCCCGCCAAACTCATGTGTTGCAGCCCGAACCCCCATGTGCCTGCATTGGAGCTAGGTCCTTTAAGGACATGCCTAAGGTTAAATGAGGCCATAAGGGTGGGGTCCTGATCCAGCAGAAGAGGAAGAGAAACTGGAGCTCTCCCTCTTGCCATACACACTAGGGAAAGGCCAGGTGAGGACACGGCAAGAAGGTGGCCATCTCCAAGCCAGGCGGAGAGCCCCCACCAGAGCTCAACCATCCTGACGCCCTGATCTTGTCCTTGCAGCCTCCAGCACTGAGACAAAATAAATTCCTGCTGTTTAAGGCCCCCAGTCTCTGGTATTTGCTGTGGCAGCCCAAGATGGCTGGCACAGGGAAAACATGGGCTTTTACCTCATTAGCCTTTCTGCTGCTTGTTTAGCATTTATCATGTGCTTTTCTCTTTATGTTGGGATTAGATATGAAAAAATAAATGTCACTGAGTTGTGTTGTTCTGTGTTCTTTTACATGATGGTCGGTCAAGCGCAGCCATAAGACGGGACACAGGGGAGGCTCTGGAAACCCTCTGAGAAAACTCTCAGGTCGGCGAGAGATGGTCTCTGCGTGCCGTGGGGCCTATGGGAGGAGGGCCAGGGCCAAGGGAGTGAGGACCTCTGAGCAAGCGCCTTCACTGGGGGTCGGGGGGGAGAGCACAAGAAGAAGGACTTCACCGGTACATTCGAATGTTCCTAAGACACAGCTGGGGAGGGCAGCGAGGGGGACCAGCGACAGGAGCCTTATCACACATGTGCGCCTGGGCACCTGGACGCCTGGCAGCGTGCTCACATCTCAACAGCAGGCAGCAGGAAACAAAATACAAAGTTTTAAAATTTCACAGTACAGGTATAACTGCTTAGTAATGTTCCTCTCGAATTTTGTTTTCATGACTTGAACAAGTCTGCGTTCATCT
>RJWJ010017847.1:0-32395 GCA_004363605.1 Indri indri | reverse complement strand
ACAAAGAGTGCAATGCGCACCCTCTGAGAGATGGACACACTTGAAACTGGGACTTGGGGGGAAGGGGGGGCAAGGGCAACATATGTAACCTAAACATCTGTACCCCTATAATAACAAACAATAAAAAAAATAAAATAAAATAAAAAAATAAAAAAAACCCACAAAAAAAATAAAAAAATAAAAGTTATATTTCCCAATTGTTTGAACAATTCATATTGCAATAAAAATATAATTCATTTTGGTCTTCTTCTATATGCTTGGGAAAATGTATTTCTTGAAATAAATAGGAGGAAGAACCACCTTTGATACCCCTTTATTACTTTGAGATATTTTTCTTCCAAATGTAGCAACCAATTCTTCAGAGTTTTATCCCCATTGTTGGGGCTCAGAAAACAAAGCCCCAAAATAAAGTGCTTTGATATAATGAGCTAAAGAAGCAGCCTCAAAGTCTCTCTTACCTTCCCTGCCTTCCCCAACCCTTTTGTCTCTCTCAAGGCACAGGATGAGGCTGTCCTCTGAAGTTCCATTATCTACCTAAAAACTCCAAACCCCCAAAGAGGAACACAGGTGCCTTCCACCCCCTCCCTGAAATCTCATTATCTATCACAGAAAAGACGACTGAGGAATGCAACCCCACTTGGATGGACTTTTTCAGATAATGTCTGTCTCTTGGGCTAATTCAAATTACAAAGAGAATCATTTATGAGTTAACTTCTGTCTCCCAGGTCCTTTCATTCTCCCCAACAATCATGCACTGTTTCTTTTCATTTCTGGGAAAAAAAAAAAAACTGTCTACATTCCGCATCTCTCCCATCCCCTATGAAAAAGGCAATATAAGTTTCTGTACCCCACTGAGTTATTAGGTAACCATTCTCCTGGGATTCCCCCATGCTATGCCCATTAAAAGAAATTTTTACGCCTTTTCCTTTTACTGATCTGCCTTTTGTCAGTTCATTTTCTGGGAACCTTCAGAGAGCCGAGGGGGAAGTTTTCCCTTTGCCCTTACACCAGTAGAGCAATCACAGAAAATACTGGGAAACTTCCTACTCCGATGATGCTGTACTCCAAGGAAAGTGGGTTGTCTGCAATAAATTGATATGAATCTTCTTTCTATTCCCCTCACCCCTTCCAAATCATGCAAGGAACCCTGATATTTGGAAATAAATTATTTGTAAAAAGGAATTTTGAAAGAAGATTAAGAAGCATTATTGTTTCTTCTTCCAATTTGCACTGGATAATAGAAACTACAGAACAGACATGTTTTGTTTACACTTTTGGAATCTGAAGACCACACATTATAAAAGATTTAAATGAAAGAACAGGGAGGAAGGAAAAAGGCGACTTCTCTGTGTACCGCTGGAGAAAGCTGTTTTGTTCTGTTTTTTGAAGAGTCAGTTGGCAGCTCGAACAACTGGAACATAAGCCAACTACCTTGTTATTTATTTCAAAAAGAACCTGGCAACCAAGATTGGGACTTCAAGGCACCTGGCCCAGGATAGAATGCTTAGACTAAATCGGCTTCATTTGCAGCTTTATAAGCAAAAGTGAGGTTTGTATACTCCTTGCCATGCAGTGAGAAGAGAGGAGCCGTACCACATACTCTTCTCACCCACTCTGAAATTGTCTTCCTCAGGCACGCCAGAAAAATTTTCTCTTAAATTTGTACGAGGACTTTCTTTTTTTCAAAATGCTTGACACCTATATGTCTGACAACCCTAGAGACAGGTAGTGGGGGAATTAATATTTTGTGTTTAAAACATTGAGAATCAGCTTCACTGAGAAGACACAGTTAACAATAATGGCAAAGCTAAAGTATCAATAACCAAAATTTCTTAAGCACCTACTAGGTATCAGATACTGTTCAGAAGTTTTCAAACATCATTCTCATTCATTCTCACAGCAGCTCAGCTAGACAGGTATCATTATGTTCCTATTATAGATAAATAAACTTAGGCTCACAGAGATTAGTAACTTGCTCAAGTCACATACATGAGTACAACTGATTTGAAGGCCTATGCCATTCTTTTGCT
This sequence comes from Indri indri, assembly GCA_004363605.1. Classification (NCBI taxonomy): domain Eukaryota; kingdom Metazoa; phylum Chordata; class Mammalia; order Primates; family Indriidae; genus Indri; species Indri indri. Next base: position 30,365 of record RJWJ010017847.1, on the reverse strand, counting down.
ATAACATGTCAGAATCTAGCAAAAGTATCTCAGTTGGTTATTTGTACAGAACTAAACCTATACTCTAAATCCTTTACTTCTTGTCTACTGTTCTTTCCACTACACTACTATGTTTCCTGGTGGGAAAAAAAAACCTATGTTTCTTGTAATACTGGCCAGTACTTATAATATCTTTTCCCAACCCTTGATGACTATGATGTTTAGATCCCTGTGGCAAATAGCATCAGCAAATAACTAGTTTTAACATCTGTAACATTCCATTACAATAACTTTAGAAGCACATAATCTGCCTCAGGACCCCTGTGTCCTCCCTTCTCCTCTCTTCTCTGACCATCTTACCCCTGATCAGAAGATAAGGGAAGAATGAATTATAAAGAAAAATTTGTTGTATAGAACTAAAAATATTTTTAAATTACAAAAGAATTATTGTACAGAAAAAATGAGTTTATGAACACCGTATTACAAAGGCTTTCCTCTCTCACTAGAGTCCCTAGAGTTAGTGGTTTCATTGGTGTTAGGCAAGTTCAGATTGTCAAAAGATAAAAACTATATATAAAACCTTTTTCTAAATTTTGAGAGTAATAAAGGCCAATTGTATAATAGTTCTTCCATATAAAAGTTTCTCTTTCTCTGGCTTGAAATAATTTTAGTTGTATTTAAAGGTTCAAAAGAGTATTTTAAGAAAACTTAAACTTAGTGCAGGGACATACGTACATATACATATTTTTTCTTAAATTTAGTAAATAGTCTGTTGCCTTATTGCCTTATAAGGAGGTATTTATATTCTCTGACTTTATCACAAATCATTCTCTTACACACCAGACCAGTTTAGAAAGAAAACAAAAAAGATTTATTTACTAAACTGTGAGTATCTAGAGAGTAGGGTGATTTCTCTCCCCTTATTTATTGTAGCCCATTGCCCAATATGGTTACTGTATTTGTAATAAGTGATTTGAATAAATACATAGGTTCGTTAAAACGGTACACATTCCATGGGTCTATAATGCAATTTCTCTTTAGTTGCAGGCAGAATTGAACATAATGTGGTTTGTTCTGTTTTTATAAACCTATTAAGTACATTAAAGTAACCATAGTTGGTACCTTTTGCTTAAGCTGTAAGTTAAACTATCATTGTAGTTTATCATGGATTGTTTTTATGTTCTCAAATTTAAAATGCAATAGAGCTCTACTATAGAAGTTGATGCTGTGAGATAATCGTAACATCTCTTTTATAGGTTAGCATGAGAAAGAAATTGAGAGAGACTGGATCACTATGGCATGGTGTGACATAATACAACAAATAGGAGATGAATCATGAGCCATCCTATTGATAGTTATTTATTGAACTTTTATTGTATGGCCAAACATTACTGTGCTAGGAGGAGAGAAGGGAGCTAAAATTTAGTGAAAGATAGTTTGTCCCCTTACAATGAACTTTTCTGTTACAGATAAGTCATACCATTTTTAAACAATTAGAAAAAGAGATTAACAGTATAATATCAGTAAACACAAATCTTTCATTTCCCCAAAAGTGCCATTTTCTATTCTACTTTAAACATACCATGTAATTATACCACTATAGTGTGTGTGTAGCATGTGTGTGTGTGTGTGTGTATGTGTATGTTTGTGTGTGTGTGTGTGTGTGTGTGTTGGGCTCAGGAATCTAGGGTGTAAAAGCAGAAAGGTATTCCAGACTAGAGGAATATAATGAGTAAAAACCTTGGGGTAGAAAGAAGCACTGACTTTTTAGAGAAACATGAAGAAACCAGTGTGACTGAAACAGAGTTCTTCTTACAGGGAAGTAAATTTGTGTGTGGAGTGTGGGGCAAGAGGTCAGAAAACCCCAAAACTCAATCAAGGCATATAGCCATAATTCAGTGATCTGCAGGGAGTCCTTTCCACTTGTCTTTACTTCCAGAGCAGAGGCATTATCTGATAAATTACGGCCTGGTGAGAGTCTTCATAACAGGATGTTGTGGTGCATGGTGCCTTTCAGGCTGTTATGTTCATCCTGAGGTGACCGGGCTCTGATTTATGTTACCTTATAGCAGAAAACCCCCAATTTATCAACAAACACCCTGTGGATAACAAACCTCAGGGCAGCCAGCCATGGGCAAGGGGGTTGGGGGCAGCTCCCTGAACATGAGAAGAACAAGAAGCAGCCTCCAGTCCTCATGATCCCTTTCCAACGCGATGCCATCAATAGAGGAGAGGGAGTGAGCATGTACTCCTGACACACTCAATCTATTATTTTCTCAGCAATATGAGAAATTAAATGGTGCTACACAAAATTAGCACACAAAATATGTACCCCTAACATGGCTAAAATTTAGCATTAAGACTCTCATTATCTCTCATTTGTAATAATCCACAAACTCCCTAATTGATCTAAATGTCTGCGTCCAACCCATTCTCTGCATTATAGCCTGAGTTATGCAGTTACTTATTCAAAATGTTTCTTGTGCACCCCCCAAAGACAGACCTGTTTGTCCAACTTCCTTTCTATTGCTTCCTTTGACCTATAGGAAAATGGATGGCATCCAATACTCAACTCAAAAGCCTATGATCTGGCAAGTCTATATATGGAAAAATTACTTGAAAGTAAAGCTATCTTAGAAAATCAAAAACTTATATAACCCCCAGAGCTACAAAAAAGGATACTTCAGACACAACCGATATCACAGAAACCAGTGAGAAAAACCTTAAATGCCACACCGGCTCACTCAGCCCCAAGAAGAACTGCCATGTGAGAGTTGCATGTGGAAGCAGAGACATCCAGTCACCCCAAGAGAGCACCTGCTCTTGCCAATGGATGACTTGAGGGTTTCTTTCTGCAGAAAGGTTTTGATAGGACACTTAGAAGGTCTTGCCAAAGGCCTTGTTTCTACTGCTTACATTTGCGAAAGCCAATAGGAGGAGGAAAAAGAGACAGGAAAATTGTTACGGAACCTGTAAACTTCCAGGAAAGAAATGGTTCAAAACTCCACCTTTCCTTGTTAAGGTTTCAAAAGTATTAGAATACTTTTGATGGACTAAGGTGATCTCAAATGAAAACTACCTTACCTGGTAGCAAGGATTACAAAAATCACTGAGGAATTCCAATAGCCTCTGAGAGGGCCATTCATTTTAAGAAGAAGGGTTTTAACCAGGGAAATATATAGGATATCTGGTTCCCCAAACTCATGGTTATTATTAGGAACTGCTGTGACCTATCCTGTCTGGCCCTTGGGACTACCACAAGGAAAGTACATGTGAACTTAAAGACCGGTTTAAGCAAACAGTGGTAAATGTGGGAACCCATCAATCTTGGGCAGTGGAACAGCCATAGCTGTGGATACCTCTGGAGGAAAGAGAGATCATTTCTCTCCTGCACCCTGAGAAAATGAGGTTTCATTTAGTCACCACTGTACCTCCAACAATTGCCAAGGGCTGAATAAAAACCCTGGGACATCTGGTTTGGGGGCCAACACATACTTTCACTGCAGAGTTGCTGCAGCTGACAGATCATGCCTAGGTTCTCTGGTCATAGAAGGAAATCCATGGGCTGTGAAGCAAAGAAAGGAGACATAAACAGGGTATATCTCCACAAAAAATTTTGTGGATTATGAAAGAGATGGGCCCTTCATATGTCCCCTAAACTGATACAGATTTTTTAATTTTTTATTTTTTTTACAAATATACACTAATCCCTGCCAAAGCCAGGACATTAAGGAAGAAGAAGACAACCCCTGTTGTCAGGAAACTAATGTAGGAATACAAACTTCCTGCTTCTAATGCTTCTTTCTGGCTTCTGTTTTTGCTGGAAGCCCCATTTCCTATGTTCTCAGCCTAAACTCTGACTGCATAACCTGGAGTTTACCAGGAGTCTTAGTCTGGTTTCCCCTCAAAATAGACCTTGAGACAAAATTTGAGCACAAGCAGTTCATTGAGAGGTTAGGGCAGTGGAATAGGAAGGAAAGACAAGAAAGGGAAGACAGCCCACTAGAATATATTTGGATTTGGTAGTACATTTTTTTTTTTTTTTTTAGTGTAGTGGAGCCCCAGGTTTCTTTTTCTTTTTCTTTTTCTTTTATTTCAGCCTATTATGGGGGTACAGATGTTTAGGTTACGTATGTTGCCCTTGCCCCCCCTCAAGTCCGAATATCTCCAGTGACACTGGCCTGTATCAAAAAGTTCCAAAACAATAAATGTTGGCATGGATGCGGAGAGATAGGAACACTCATACACTGCTGGTGGGACTGCAAACTAGTGCAACCTCTGTGGAAAGCCATATGGAGATACCTTAAAGAGATACAAGTAAAAGTACTATTCGATCCAGCAATCCCATTACTGGGCATCTATCCAAAAGAACAAATGATACTCTATAAGAAAGACACCTGCACCCAAATGTTTATAGCAGCACAATTCACAATTGCAAAGATGTGGAAACAACCTAAGTGTCCATCAATACATGAGTGGATAAATAAAATGCGGTATATGTATATCGTGGAGTACTATTCAGCTTTAAGAAACAACGGTGATATAGCTCCTCTTGTATACTCCTGGATAGAGCTGGAACTCATTCTACTAAGTGCAGTATCCCAAAAATGGAAAAACAAGCACCACATGTACTCAGCAGCAAATTGGTATGAACTGATCAACACATAAGTGCACATATAAGAATAACATCTATTGGATGTCGGGCATGGGGGAGGGGGGAGAGGGGAGGAGGGGAGGGTATATGCATACACAAAGAGTGCAATGTGCACCATCCGAGAGATGGACATGCTTGAAACTCGGACTCGGGGGGTAAGGGCAACATACGTAACCTAAACATCTGTACCCCCATAATATGCTGAAATAAAAAAAAAAAGAAAAGATAACTGGTGTAATTTTTTTTCAATTTTGAGGTATCTTTCCTCTTTTGGTGACTGCCATCACCTCTCTGTTATTAAATTGTAGCAGAGAAAATATATTTACAGATTAAATAGGAAATAATCAATTAGTTTATTGGTATTTTTAATGACTATTTTTAGTGACGTCATGTTTTGACTTTGTAACAATAGCTGTATCTTCTGCTAGTCATATTGTTCCTAGAGAGGGACCACAGTATGTTACTACTTCTCAGTATTCTGGAAAAAGAAACTTCAAGATACCAACTTTTCTTTTTTACTATGTTTAGTAGTAATTTGCATGTGCTGATTAACAAATTAAAAATTAAGTATCTTCATTGTGTTTCACTAATAACCAACTTTAACATGATATTATTACTACTAATAATAGCAGCTAACATTTATTGAGCTCTTACCACGTGACAGGCATTATTCTAAATTTCTTGCATGAATTAATTCATTGGATTCTTACAACGGCCTTATTCTATTTTGCATGAGAACACAGAAGCATTACTCAGTTAATTAAATTTCTCAAGGCCACTTAGCTAGTGCACGGTAATTTTGAGATTTGAGCCTAAGCATTCTGACTGCAGAATCTAGACTCTTAATTATTACACTAATTAGCAACTTTTTAAAAATTTTCCAACCTCTTTCCTAATTTTAATAATCAGGAATACCAAAGGCCACTTAGACAACATTTACCAAGTGTGAAATTATGATTCTAAGGAATAATCAAGGGTTGATTACACTTATTCAAAATAAAAACCTGAGCAAAAAGTGATCCTATTAGGGTTATAACTTTTGATTCTTGCCATTGTTAATTTTCGTGTTTGTAGATCCTGAGCCTAGAAAAGTGGACATAGAGATTTATGAAGTAAAGTAATTCTCTAAGATGCCCTAGTGAATATTTTTCACATTTTTCTTACAATAAATAGCATTGATTAAATAGATATCAAATTTACCAGAAGGGTGAGGATAATAAACAAGTGAGGTAAGTTGGTATGCATAATAATTGGTATTTATATATTTTAGTAGACTGTAAGTTATTAATTACTACTCCAATCTTAGGTTCTTTGAACAAAGTTCAGGGAAATATCTCTAAAAACTAGCCCAAACACTTACCAAATTGTTATCAGTAATCACCCATTCATCCACATTCATGCTGTTAGAAGGAATTTCTAGCATTAAATAAATATTTTTTAGGCAACAGCTATATGTTAGGGACTATGTTAAGTGCTAGGATTTTGAAGTTTTTCTTGAGAGAGGTGATAGGTATTGACTATGGTTATAAAATGATTAAATTCTACAAGGTGCTATGGAAATATATACAGGGGTTCTAATTAATTTGAGAGCATCAAGAAAGGCTTCCTTGAGAAACATCCTTCTATGAGGAAGATGCTGTGCTAGGCTGCATATCATACAGGAAAAAATCAGAAGTGAATTTAATGCAAAAAACAACCTCTTACATCAGTTACACAAGGTTGCTTAGTTGAATTTTATGTGTTTTTATACAACAATAAAATTTTAAAGTTAAAAGGTATTTTATTTTTTGTCTAACATGTATTTCTTGAGAGCTCCTTCTAAAGAAAAAGTCATGTCTTTGGGTAGTTAGAACTAGCTATCCTCACTAGCCCCACAATCCACCTCCATCACTACCAGCAACAGAAATCTAGTTCTCAGTAGCTGCAGATACTACCACAGCTGTGGTGTGACAAACACGGTAGAGGTTTTTATGCTTTTAAAAGGGTGAGTGTATGTTTATTATATCATTAATCAATTAATCATAGAAAGATTAGAGAATTGATTTAGCAGAGTTTGCAATAATGCTAAAGAAACACTCATCAAGTATACATAATACAGCAAGACATAAAAGGCCTTCTATAAAGAGCTATAAAGAGGATGTATAGCTCTGTATTATCAATTTTTAAGGACTGTACTTTCTGACCATAATTCTGGGTACCTGTATATGCAAAATAATGTGGTTTTAGTTTGCTCTTTAGGAATTTAATAAAGCAGTGTTTTAGTAAAGGATAAAGATAGCATTTCTTCCTAACACCAAATCATTAAACAAAGAACATTTTGGCAATAATGGATTAAATCACATAGAGAGTCAGTTGTTTAGTTAATAGATCAATATTATCATTTTGAAATAAATTGTTAATATAATTATTTCCTTCTATACATCCTAGTTGAAAAACCAACAAAAAACACCTCTATTTTATTATAGAGTTGGACAGCTAGTAAAATTCTATTTTTCTAAAAATAATACCCTCAGAATATTATTCCATTTTTTCACAAAAATATTAACACTGAAAAATAATGAAATCATGTTTCTACATTACAGAGGTAATAAAGGCAATAGAGGAGGTGGAGGTATAGGAATGAAAAAAATAAGCATATTGTTCTTTTTTGAACTTGCTGCTTCTACCTAGAGAGACTTTGAATGATGGTCGAAATGTATGTGACCCTTTCTGTATGCAATTATAGCGTTAAATCAGTTTCTTTTCTACCTATAAATGCAATAAATGTTGTTGTAGACTGCAGCCTACAGAGTGAGACTTGACATTTTAAAAATAGTAAAAGAACCACAAGCACTTTAGATTCTTTGATGTGTGATTATATTCATGGCAAGTTTCTTACAGCAACTTTCTCTGTACTGTTAATAGATGCTATTGTTTAGCTGAATCCAAAAAAAAAATATATATATATATATGTAAATAAAGAGTTGCACAAACTGAGCACACTGTCAAGCTCTAGAATTTCTATAGTGTATTTTTTTCTTAACATGTTGCTCAGTGATAGACAGGACTCTCATGGCTTCTTGCTTCTCAAACATCACAGGATGTCTCATAGAACAACACAAACCAGCAATATAAGAACTTTTAGATCTTATTATAGTTGACCAGTTAAGCTATGTGATATGACCCTATGCTTTTATTAGAACACTTTATCTTAGAGAAATTTGTCTTGATGAAATGCTTATAAAGCACCTACAATTCAAAAGTCCCTAATTAAACGCTAAAACTGTGAAGTTGTTCCCATGGTAAAGGGGCCTATAGGTTGAAAGCTAAGATATTCACAAAGAAAAAGAACATATAAAATGGTGCATCCAGAGAGTCAAATGAGTAGGAAAACAGTGGTTACTACGGACAGCAATTGACCAAGAACATTTTCTTGGAGGAAATTTCACTTCTCTTGGACATTAAAGAATGAATACATACAATTTAGATAGATGGGGAAAGTTGAGGGCAGCACTCTTAGTAAGAGAACAGGTAACTGCAAATTCTGATTCCAATATTGAGTAAGTTGGTTTTGATGGAAGAAGGATTCCTTTAAAGGGGAAAAATAAAATAAAGTTGGAAAAGACAACTATATGGTAAGGGATCTCTTTCCTTGTCAACAAAACCCTTGTAGAGGATAAAGATATTCCATTTATTTATTTATTTATTTATTTATTTAGTCTTCAAAAGAAGGATGAGAGGGCAGGCATTTGAAGCCCTGTAATCTTTTTTTTTTTTTTTATTTCAGGGTATTATGAGGGTACAAATATTTTGGTTACACTTTATGTCTTTGCCTCACCCAAGCAAGGGTTAAAGGCATGCCCTTCCCCCCTACAATGCCCCTGTGTCCTTTAGTTTTGGGTTTACCCCCCAACCAAATCCCCCTAATCCCTGGAGAGTATTACTGCCATGTGAGGACCCTAGTGTTGATCAGTTAGTACCAATTTGATGGCGAGTACAAGTGGAGTCCATTCTTCTGATCTTGTAGTGCCTCACTTTGGATAATGGGCTTAAGTTTAATTCAGGAAAGTGTAAGAGGTTCTAGATTACTGTCGTTTCTGATGATTGAGTAATATTCCATTGTATACATATACCAAATTTTAATAATCCACTCACAGATTGACAGGCACTTGGGTTGTTTCCACATCCTTGCAATAGTGAATTGTGTTGCCATAAACATCTGGGTGCAGATGTCTTTATCATAAAATGTTTTGTGCTCTTTTGGGTAGATGCCTAATAGTGCTATTGCTGGATCAAATGATATTTCTATTTTTAGCTCTTTGAGGTATCTCCAAATTCTTTTCCTCAGAGGTTGCACTAATTTGCAGTCCCACCTGCAGTGTAAGAGTGTTCCTGTCTCTCCACATCCTCGCCAGCATTTGTTGTTTTGGGATTTTTTGATATTGGAATGTCTCGACCAGTCAGAAAAAATTGTAAAGCAACACTATGTGAATATTAATAAATTAACCTGGGAAGTTTTAAGCCATTCTATGTATCATGTCAAAAGCAAATCCTGATCTTGAAAAATGAAGACAGGAATGTTTTCATGTTTTCATTTCATCTGGTAATTGGTGATTCATGTTTCCATATTATTGCTAACACCAAAAAGTGTAATATCTAAGTGTACATTGTTGAAAACACAGTGGCCTTCAATTTGAATATGTAGATATAGTCCTTGAACCTCTATGAGCCTCAGTTTCCTTATCCTAAATCCTTACTCCCTAAAACCCAATCACAATATTCTCTTGAATGTTTAGCATGCAGTTGGTTATTGAGGGGTACTAAGAGCATTGAAAGATTCAGTCTAATAAGAAAAGTTTCAGACTATCTAAAGAGCTTACTAATGTGACTATTTTCTAGAACCTGACATGGATTTTAACCAACTGCCAGAGCCCTGACAGACTCCATGTTTCTTATGTAGTTTGCTTGCATGGATGCTATGGACTGAGGAGTCACTTCTACGTCCGGGAAAGCCTCCAAAGTCCAGAGCCCAGCAGAACCTCCCTCTAGGAGGACATCTGTCCACAAGCTTCAGGAATCCTGATTTCCTTTACTATCTGAAGTTCATGATCTTTGTAATTTTAGGTCCTGAGAGAAATTAGGAACATTACACTATCCATCATTGTATCATATGGCTGTTCATGCACTTTTTGCAAAGGAACTAGCCCACTACTCCAATGAAAAGGTTGTATGGTACATTTATGTTTGTGATTTTTTATGTTCAAAAGGAGGATACAGGAAAGAGACAAATATGAATTGAAAATCTACTATATGTCAGACCTTTCATTGGAACTATGAATGCAAAATTTCATTTAATCCTACTAACAAACCTGCCAGATTATGTTAAGCAATGCTGGTATTAATGTAGATTGAGGCCAGGCTGTGAAGGGTCTGGTAAGTTACAATGAATTGTTTATTTCATTTAAAATATAATTTATTTAGTGGAAAACACCAAAAGAGACTATATTTAGTAATTTGCATGTTTTAGTTTTCCCTTCATATATGGTACATTGCTAACAATGCCCTTGTTTTTAAAGGTGTCAGAGAGCCAATTGCCCTCTATTCCACTTACTTAGGAGACTGGGAATACATACCAGGGTCAGGCTCTAGTGAACCGTCTCAATTATTTAGGCGGATTAAGAGGTGCCTGGATTTTATTGTCTCAGATATGCATTATGCATTCATTGAATAAATATTTATCCTCATTTCTTAATGGAAAAAATTAATTCTTGGATAATAAACCCTTGTGAAATATATAATTTAAATATATATTAATAAGCAATGCCCAAGATGTCAAACATTTTTACATAAACTTATGGAGTAGCAAATGATAAAAGAAATCTAGCCTGTCTGACCTTATCACTTCAATTTGCAGATAAAGAAATAGGGGTTGAAAACTGAAAGGACTTTCCAAACTTCACATAGCTGTTTAGAGGCAAAATCAGAACTGGGATTAATGTCTTCAAGCTCTTAAGACATTGCTTTGATACACAAAAGAATGCTTGAGGTAGAGTCCAAATAGACTGTGTGTGTGTGTGTGTGTGTGTGTGTGTGTGTGTGTGTGTGTGTGTGTGTGAGTGAGATATGAGTACATGGAGTAAGAATGGAAAATTTGGTAAACACACCATATGCACAAAAAATGCACCAATGGAGGGGGCTATAAAATTTGTCCCTTGCATTTTCATGGCATACCTATTATACTACATTAAAAATAATCTCCTGAGTCCAGTACCTTCTCTCTAACTCCTCTAGGAGTAACTTGCAGTCCCTCTCTATGACACCAATATGTCTCATCTAGGTAGATTCTCTTATGTAGTTACCCCATCTCCCATCCCAGCTCTTGCATTAAATCAATTTATCCTCAGTTTTTCTGTAACTCTGGGTAATCTTCTATTTATCACTTTATGAGAGAAGTTTATTAATAACCCTACATTATGATTGTGGATGTATTGATTCATTCCTATAATTTGATCAGTTTTTAATTCGTGTACATGTTAGTTGGTACCTACATGTCCAGAATTGCTATATCTTCCTGAATAATTATTCCTTTTATCCTTATGAGATAATCCTCTAATTAGATAAGCCTGAGTTTGTACTTTGCCGTAAAGTCTACTTTGTCTAATGATGATATTGGTACATCAGCTTTTTTCGTTAGTATTTGTCTGATACATTATTTTTTTCAATCTCTTTACTTTCGCAATTTCTGTCTCATAGTATTTAATATAACTTGAAATTAATACATAACTGCATTTCTTAAAAGTCAAAACTCCGGCCTGAGAAACTTTTTTCAACTGATTTACACTATTTATAGTTATTATAATTATGAACATATTTGCATTTATTCTATTATTTTGTATGTTCTAGACAACGAGCTCTCTTTTTGCTTCCTTTTCTCTTTTTTGAAGTCCATAAGCTTGACTGGTTTCTTTTTTCCCTCTTCTATCTTTTCTTTCTCTATAGGTTTAGGAATTATATATTATATATTTTTGATAGACACATTAAATTTTAGACAAGCTCACTTTTACAGCAACTTGAATGGAATTGGAGGCCATTATCCTAAGTGAAGTAATGCAGGAATGGAAAACCAAATACTGCATATTCTCACTTATAGGTGGGACCTAAGCTACAGGTGCCCAGAGGCATATAGAGTGGTACAATGGCCATTGCAGACTCAGGAGACAGGAGAGTGGGATGGAGGTAAGGGAAGAAAAACTATCTATCAGGTACAATGTATGCTATTCAGGTGGCAGGTACTCTGAAAACCCAGACATCACCACGATACAATTCACCCATGTAACCAAAACCCACTTTTTCCCCTAATCTATTGAAATATAAATTTAAAAAATACGTGATTAAGATCTTCAATAAATAAATAAGTAGATAAATTTTATACAAGCTTAGTTTACTAACAAAATCTAAAGTTAACCAATCTATCTCCCCATCTCCTAACTACACAGTACACAAAATACTTAAGATGAATTAAAGCCCTCCTTCCTTCTCCCTCTTACGTTACTGTTATCTGATTTTTTTTAACTATCTCTAATTAGTTATTCTTATTAGTGTGGTTTTCTTTATCATCGACAGTTATTTTTATTTATCTACATCTTCACCATTTTTTTGCATAACACTGTTTCTTTTATACTATACCATCCTTCAGGATTTAATTTCCTTCTTACTAAACTATAACCTTCAGTAGTTATTTCGGCAAAAGTCTGTAAGTGGCAAACTTGTCTCAGCCTTTTCCTGAAAATATCTTCATTTCTTTCTCACGTTTGAATAATCCTTTAGATGAATACAGAATTCTGGGTTGAGAATGTTTTTCCTTAACATTTTACAGTTATTCCATTTCATTTTGTTGCTAATGAGAAGTCCTTGGTTGCAGTCTAGTTGCTATTCTTACATAGGAAACCTCTCTTTGCTCTCTAAAAGCAGCTTCACCCTGATTTGTTTAGATGTGGATTTATTGTTAACATATCCCATTTGTGACTTAATCTTAAAAATAAAAATTGATGTCTAATGAATCTTGGAATTCTCAGCCATTATATCTTTAAATACTGCCTCTCATTCTCTCCAATCTCTTACTTTGGAACTTAGAATGAGAAGGTCAAAAATATACCTTTCTCATTTTTATCTCTTTATTTTCCTTCCTCTGCTGTTTTCCAGGTTAATTCTTAATATTTATTTTTCAGTTCAGTAATTAGGTCTCAAGATTATATATACTGCTTTTTAAATCATCCATTGACTTTTTAATTTCACCAATTGTATTGTTTATCTCTAGGGTAATTCTTTTTCAATTTTTTTTCTATTATTTTCATCATAATCAATTCTTCCATTATGTTTCTAATTTTTTATTTTTTAATAATTTCAAAAAATTCTTATTTCATAGTTTATTTCAGAGCTGGTTGCCGTGTTCAGATTCATTGTTGTATATGCTTATCATGGTAAATCAATTTCTACCAATAGTTACAATTTTTTATTGCATACAGCTTTAATTTGTGTGCATGTATGTCTGCGTGTGTTGCTAAGGACTAAAAATGACTAAGATGGTACTATGGTCAGAATGTATCCTCCCAAAATTCATGTTCGAATCCTAACCCCTGCAGTTACGGTATTAGGAAGGAAGGTCTTTGGGAGGTGGTCAGAACATAAGGGTAGGGCCCTCATGATTGGGATTAGTGCCCTTATAAAAGAGACCTGAGAGAGCTGGTATGTCTACCATGTGAGGACAAGGTGAGAAGGAAACATTTATGAACCAGAAACAGCCCTCATAAGACACAGAATCTGCTAGCATCTTGATTTTAAACTTCTCAGCCTCCAAAATTGTGAGGCATAAATTTTGGCTGTTTATGAGCTACTGAGTTTATAGTATTTGGTTAAAGCAGCCCAAAAAATATAAGAGGGAATGTAGTTGAAAGTGAGTTTAAAGATTAGATTGTCATAGGCCTTTAGGATGCTGAATAGCATTGTAAGTGCATTGGGAAGCCAGAGTTTAAGGGAGAAATGACATCAACTAGCATATGCTTAAAAAAAAAAAAAAAGGAAAAGAAAAATCCTCTTGGAAATATTCAGACATATTGCCACAAAGCAGCTTGTATTTGCTATTGTCAGACACAACAGTTATTTTATCAGTTTAGAGCAGGGTTTACTTTATGTTTCTAACTTGGATATTCTCACATCATGGGAATAATATAACCTGAATGCCATTTCCAGAAGTGGTATAGCTTAGGGTCAATTTCTTATGGTACTTTCAATATACACACTCTCATGAATTAGGTAGGAAGTTTCTTTTTGCCTCACTAGGCCAGTAGTATATAGAGCTATCTAGTGACCCATTTAAAGAAATACCAGTCTTTCTAGGGTTCTTTCTAAGGTTATTTCTAAGGTTTCTAATTATCCCTGTGAAATTCTCATCATGCAAGTCAAAGGCTATGTCTTCTATCCCTGAGGGCGCAAACTCTAGGGCCCAGACATTAGGGCCCAAAGCTAATTCCAATATTCTGGATAGCCATAGCATCATAGTCATAAATTATAGCTCTGATTTGGGATTACCCATTCTTTCTGATACCAGGGAATACATTTCTTTATTCAGCTGTGGTATTTGTTTGTTTAGCTTTAACTGTATCTAGCATTCTATGACTGCATTGAAGGAAGTGAGTCTATATTAGCTCAGTCTCCAATGTTGCTAGAATTAGACTTCCCCAAAGTATTCTTTATATAACAGCCATGATGATTTTTCATTTTTTTTCTTTTTTTGAAACATAGATTAAGTCATATAACTTTGCTCTTAAAACCTGACTTCCCCATGCACTCAAATATGGTCCAGAATCCTAAGGCCTATGACAACCTGGTCTTTAACCTAACTTTAAGCCACATTCCCTCTCAGTCACTTTTATATTCCAGACATTCTAAGCCCTTTCTTGCCTTTATGAATTTGCATGTGCTTTTCCCAGTGATGGAAGTGCTCTGCTTCCCATTCTTTACAGAGCTGATTCCTTCTCATCCTTTAACCCTCAGCTTAATTTCAAGCTTCTTAGTCGAGCTTCCGTATCAATCACAGGGAAGGAGAATTTCTCCCTACTTCCCCCCATATTCTTCTGTCTTACAGCAGTCTGTTTATTACTTTCATAGAGCCTTTTTAGTGTATGCATATTTTTCCTGTCTATTAAATATCAAGACTTTGAGTGTGGCTGTCTTGCCTATTTGTTTATGGTTATATACCTAGCACCTACCCGCAGTTCATGCCTCAAAGTGGGTGTTAAATGAACATTTACTGAATGAATGAACAAACAAAAGATCTGCAAAACAAGTCATTTCTATATCTTCAGATATTTCAGTGTTTATCCTTTAGTCACTTGCTGAATTTTTTGACCCCCTAACATTCTTTGATCAATTATCTCCCAATTATAAGGATTTTGGAAAAATAATAAAGGTATCTAATAATAATATTTGCAATATCTATGCAGAAAATATTCAAGGTATATTATACTGATAATTTTGGTATTTTATATTTTCATGTACCACTGAGAGATAGTTCAAAGAAAGAATATGAGATCTGGAAGACACTATTATTGTTTCAAGCATTTTAAATATCACCTAAAGAGGATCCATATATGACTGGACAAAATAGAGGAGAATGAACATTGCAGTAGCAGCCAGTGAATCTGAATGTTAACCCTGGCTCTGTCACGACGCATGTGGCCTTGGACACAAAACCACTCTAAGCTTTTGTTCTTTTACTCCTTGAAGAATGATGTGAGAGTAATTTACATAGTACCAAAGATATGCTCTACATATATTTAAGACATCGCTTTTAACGATGATGTGAAGAATATTGGGGAAAATCTGATATCTCTTAAACATTTGTAGTTGTTTTAAATGTGAATAGAGAATTTAGGAAAGAAAAAAATACTGACTTTTTAAAAGTCTGATTTGAACAGAAAGTCAAAGTTGTTTAGGAACTGCTTTATCAATTATTAAATAGCATCATCTGGACATGATACTCTAAAACTTTAAACTCTTCCTCAAAACACTGTATATTAGAAGTCACAGAATTATTTTAGATATATTTCAGCCATCAGTTCCCCGGGAACACAATCATACTGTTTGTATTTCAGGGCAGTGGAAGGCATTCTGAAGAATTACGGAGTTAGCTATTTCTAAGTAGCAAAAATGTATGAATCACCACAGACTATCGTGAATATTTTATTCTTTTTCCTAGACAAAACAATATAAACACTTAAAATGAATTGAATTCAGAATTGTTGAGGAAAAGTTAAGTGTTGGGTGGGCAAGTAAAAACTGGCAAGGCCAGCTGACTTTAAATTGTTGTAGCCTGTAATTACTAAGCATTTTATCAATCCACTATAACATTGCAATTATTTATCTATGAATCTTAACCTTGTTATTACCACCTTGCAGTCAAATCTACCAATTCAGAGTTTATATATGAAATTGAAGGCAATGTTTGACTTCCAATTTCAAGCAGTAGGAGTAATGAAATCACTATTGTGGCTGGATTTTTTTTCCTGTTAAATCATAGCCACTATTACAGCATTTAGATTAAGAGCACGGACTTTGAGATTTTATTAGTTAGGTCGTGAGCTAGAGTTATGAACTCCATCATAACAAATAATCCTTGCTGCAATAACAAATTAATCCTTAAATCTTAGTGGCTTAACACAAATATTGGTCTACTGAGTTTCTAACCCACATGGTCATTTGAGGTCTGAGGATACTTTAGAGTCCATGTCTTAGCCTATTTTGGCTACTTACCACAAAAATACCATAAAATGGGTGGCTTACAAAAGACAAACATCTCTTTCTCATAGTCCTGGAGGCTGAGAAGTCCAAGATCAAGGCACTGACAGATTTGGTGTATGGTGAGGGCCCATACTTCATAGATAGCACCTTCTTCATGCATCTTCCCATGGTGGAAGTGCAAACAACTTCCCTCAGACCTCTTTTGTAAGGGCATTAATCCAATTCATGAGGGTTCTGCACTTGTGTCCTAGTCACCTCTCAAAGGCCCTTCCTCCTAATATCATCACATTGGAAATTAGGTTTCAACCTATGTATTTTGGGGATACCAAACATTCAGACCATAGCAGTCCCCCACTGGAATGTTGTTGGTTTCTATGATTCCATGCCAGGTGAAGCAAAGAGCAGGACTCACTGACTCTTGCTGAGAATTGGCATAACTATTACTATTACTTAGAACTAGCCACATTTTTCCAACTAATTGCAAAAGGCCTGTGAAAAGTTGAGGAGCACATAGGTATTTGATCAGCTGTAAATGTTTCTACCACATAGATCTATGTTTAAGTTCCAGCTATGTTCATTATCAGCTATGCCTAAGTTAGATAACTTTCAACAAATTACATAATCTTTCCAAACTCCAACATTGTAGTGGATGACTAGAATGTATGTGTATTTTTGTTTTGTAAAATGTATTTGAATAAAACAATACACGCAATATTTTATCTTTGTATCTAGTATTATGTTAGCGTTTGGGGGAAATGCAATCTATCTTTCTTTAAAATTTTAAAAAGTAGAAAAATAAATTAGATAAATAGAGATAGAGATAGATGATAGAGCATTCAAGAAATGTGCTTGCATGAGAATCAGTGAAATACCTATTCTTTGTCTAGACTGTAAGTGCCTAAAGGTATGGACCATGTCTTCTCTATGTTGTTTCCTCAGAAGTCAGTACAGTACTCGAAATAGTGACTTTTCAACACGTTTGCTGAACTTAAAGCTCTGTACTTTATAATATCATAAGGAAATGCTGGTTATGATGTAAAGGAATTATAGTAAGCACTAGTACACATATCTTTAAAACTGTATTAGACAAATAATTACCATCTTTGACCTGAGTCTTTCTTGATAAGCCCAGAGACCAATGGTTCCTTTGTCTTTATTATAGTTACTAGGCTTTCAAGTTGTACAAAACCCATACTGACTCTTTGTTTATGTGTATGGAGGTATTCTTTCCTTCCCAGCTCTTTTTAAACTTTACCTTCTTTCCTCATGCTAGGATTTCCTGCTTTCAAACCCTGACAAGAAACAAGAACTATAGTTTAATATTTTGTGTATCCCTTTTACATTGCTTACATGAAAGATTGAAAGTGTGCTTTTATATTGCCTTGCAGATTGATGACACAAACGTAACTTTTTTTTCTTTTTTCTTTTTTTTGAGACAGGGTCTTACTCTGTCATCCAGGCTGGAGTGCAGTTGCACAATCATAGCTCACTGTAACCTCAAACTTCTGGGTTCAAGTGATCCTCTTGCTTCAGCCTCCCGAGTATTTAATAGCTGGGACCACAAGCATGGGTCACAATACCCAGCTAATTTTCTTTTATTTTTCGTAGAGACAGAGGTCTCACTATGTTGCCTAGATTGGTCTTGAACTCCTGGCCTCAAGCAATCCTCCTGCCTTAGCCACCCAAAGTTCTAGGATTATAGGCATGAACACTGCACTGAGCCTCAAATGTCACTTAATGATCTTATTGCACTGTAAGTCAACAGGGAAGAAAGGAAACATGTTAAATTAAACCTTTTGACTAGCTTTTATATATTTATAATATAATGATTTGATAGCATTGAGTAAATATTGTTTTTATCTCTTAACTCTACCTTCTGATCTAGGCATACTCTATTTTTATATTTATTCTAGCAAAAAAGTCAGCATTTCGCTACAAATTCAAATCATGTTGCAATATAATACCTTTATCATTATGACAAATAGATCATATCATATGCTTCTCCTGAAAAAACATATATATAGTGCAACTTTTCAAGAAGTAAGCCCTTCGTGAATGTATATTTCTCTATAATGAAAGACACTTAGATAAAGTTAAATACTATATCTTAGCTGCCCAGAGATAAATCCATAATGAAATTGTATTTAAAATAGATTTAAAAATAAATGCTAACTTCAATTTTTTAAAAACTGGAAGCCTTTTGTTCTTGAGGACAAATAAGTATATAGCATTTCATCCTGTAATACTTTATATCTCCTCATAACTAATTCCTAGTTTAGTCTGGAACATAAAACAAGAACAACAATAATCTCATTCAAATACCGTACAGTTGAAAGCCTTAAACTAAAAATGAATTTTATAAAAAATGGAAAGATCAAGGTTAATAGGTTATGGATGATTTGGGCAAGTTCTTCTCTGCATATGAGATACACACTAACCTCTGAAGCTCTTCTCACTAATTATAAGGTTGACTGGCAGAGATAGTTGTCTTTTGTGAATGAATGAAAATTCTTTAAATCCACCAGTAATATTAAATCATAGACTGATTAAGACATATAATTTAATCACTCTTAAATGTCTCCCATTAATTTTAAGCCCTGTAGTCATTATCTAGTAAACCACATTGCAGAATTTTTAAAAAACAAAATAGATTCTTTGATGACTCGAAGTACGATTCTGATAAAAATTTCTCTAATCATTCACTATTATTGAAATAAAGTTGATTTAATTGAACCTGTAAAAGAGATTGAATTTTCTAATCATACCTCATCTGTAGATGCTTGTTATTCAAAGAAAGCCGTATGTATTTTCAAGCACCCTTAATTAAAATAATGCATATAATCTTAGGTGACTTTCTCCCTTGGCGATTATTCTGCAGTGATTCTAGTCTATTATTTCTTATGCATAGAAAATATTTTCTTTTTAGCATTGAGAAAAGACAAATGAAAATAATTAATGCCTACACCAGTAATCTCTTGAATAATATCTTCATATGTTAGAGGTAAACACCAAAATCCAACATCAGGATGGAATTTTATGAAGGTTCATAGAATTCATAGCAACATCAAGAATAGTTCTGGGCTATACTCCTTCTCAAACAACAAAAATAACAAATCATGAGATAATTTCCCTGATCAACTATATATAGATCAAGCCTTTTTTTAAGAGATTACAACTCTACGAAGTGGGCAATAAATAATATACTTCAAAAGAATGGTGAGAGTACAGAAGAAAATATTTGAATACCCCTCATGATTTTTCATATATGTGTTTAAATATATACACACATCTCTCTACATAGATACATATATATGAAAAAAATAAAATATACATATTCTTCCATACTCTCATCATTCTTTTAAAGTGTCTATATATGTTTATGTATCTATATATGTATCTGCATAAATATGTACACCTATGTACATATTTTATACACTTTTTACATATATGGACATTTATATATAATAGAAACTACTTACTCATCCTGTAGAAATGTTAACAGAGAACATAACAGTTGCCAGACATTTGTGCTAGGGACTAAATTACCTTCGAAGCAAGCAGATTTAATGCCCCTATTAATTCATGATCACCAATGTCTACCTGGCCTTTTTCTGTCTGCCATCCTATTGTCCAAAATGATTATCTAAATACTAAAACCTTGACTATTTTATTCCTTTACCATACCTTTTAGCTATTTCACAATAAAAATCTTCAGAGGGAAATATCTCAACTGCCTGATATCTGGCCTACAAGTATATATACCACGTATTCATACTTTCCTACTTCCCTGTTGTTTCAATGTAAGCAAAGGATATTTTTTTTTAATTTCAGAATACTATGGAGGTACAAACATTTTGCTTACATGTTTTGACTTTGCCACACTCAAACCATGATTTGAGGTGTGCCTTTTCCCCCCTACGATGCTCACCACATCCCTTAGTTGTGAGTTTACCCACCCGCAACCCCCCAATCCCTGAAGAATATTACTGCCATGTGAGCACCACAGTGTTGATCAGTTAGTGCAATTTGATAGCAAATACATGCGGTGCTTATTCTTCCATTCCTGTGATACCTCACTTCAAAGGATGGGCTCAAGCTCTATCCAGGAAAATATAAGAGGTGCTAGATCACTGTCGTTTCTTAAAATTTTTAACACAGACCCTCTGTTTCTTTCTTAGATTTCTTCCCCTCCCACTTTTCCAGTGATCTCTATCAGATTTCCTTCTCTTCCTGAATCTTCAAAATATCTTCCTACTGGCTCTTTTTTTTTTCTTTTTATTTTCTTTTTTTAAACAACATAATGGGTTTGTTTAATATAGTACTTCTCATCATGGGGATGTTACTCAATTAATGTAAAGGTTTTTTTCACTTTAAATCTCTTCTTCATTTCAATGTCAACAGAAAGTTGGGTTTCTCTTTACATTAAATCTTTTCTCCATTGCAATATTAGATCCACTAAATACATTTTTCTAAGTATTTTTCCCCCAGACATAAAAGTTTCAATTTTTGGATGCTTATTTGACATCTAAATATAATGTTAACTTGGGAGATAACAAAACAACAATCTATTAAAAATATGAATAAAAAACTCCTCAATGATTCAGGAGACAGGGATTATAACTGAACAGTGGCAATTTCCTAGGATTCTGGGCAAGAGCTTTCTTCTTTCCTATTTCAGGTGCTGTGAAAATTCTAAAACTAAGAAATATTGCTTTTGTAAACTTCAGCCATCTTACTTCTTTTACCCCCTTTTTAACCAACAAATAAAAATTGTAGGCTGCATTTTTCGGTGTATCGTTTGTCATAAAGAAACCATTTTTTCTCACTCGTATATCAATTTGTTCCCACTAAGAGTGTGAAACTTCTCTATTTACTGTTTCTTGGAAACTTTCAAACGCCAAAGCTCAGGTTTAGCCTCAATAGCATGAAAGTTTTTAGAGCGAGCTCACTAGGGGCTCAAGGTATCATAGACACTTCCACTTCAGGAGGCCCCTCACAGTCACATCTGTCTGTTTTTTTTTTTTTTTTCGTGCATACACCCCCAAGCAAGCAAAATGCCTATAGTGCTGAGAACCACACCTCATGGGACAGTGACTGCATCTCCAGCTTCCACTGCTTCAGTAACTGGCAGCACCGAAAGCAGTGAAATGAAGACTATGCAATTGTGTTGAAGCTGAGGACATGGTGTTGGAATCTTGAGGGCTGAATTTCCCAAAGAAATGGTGTATATATAATTCTGTCTGACTTGAAATTTTCCCTTCCGGGAGCTCTGAGGTTCCGTGTGACAATGCTTTCCAGGAACCAGCCACTACAGGAATTTCTACTAGCTGTTTTCTATCACTACTGGAACATATTCAGGTCTCTTTCACTTACAAAAAAAAAAAAAAAATACGGGAAAATAAGTAATAATTCTTTTGTCTCTCCCCTGTTCCATGTGGGCCTAAATTCTTGAAAGAACTCTTAGACTCACAGTCTTGATTTCCTCACATCACACTTACTCATTTTTTTTTTTTTAATAAATGGAGACATGATTCTTTTTTAAAAAAATCATGCATCAGACTTCCAATCTCAGTATTGACACCATTTTGGTCAAGATCATGATTAACTCTGTTTTGCTAAACCAATTAGCCCATTATGGAGCCTTTTGGTACAACATACCACTGTGAAACAGTTCGTTCTTGGCTTCTGCTACTGCCAGCTCCAGACTCGCCTTCTACTTCTTAGCTGCTCTTTCCCAATCTCTTTTGCCGAGGTCTTATTTTAACATCTCTCAAATGCTAACACTTCTCAAGGCAGTTTTATTAGATAATTCCATCCACTGCCACAGTTGCAAATATTGTATACAAACAGAATGATTGCCAAGTCTATTATCTATAGCTCAATGCTCTTTCTTTAGGTTTAGATGAATATATACACCTGGTGAACATGTCCACTGGGGCTGAAGACTTCATAGACACTTCCAACTTAACATGCCAAGAAATAACTTAATGGTTTTACTCTCTATACTTTTTTTCTTTATGAAGATCTCTATTTGATAAGTTTCTCCATTCACCTTACTGGAATACTTTGTAATGACCTCACCTCCTGCTCTGGAGTATTCTGGAAATACCGTTTATGAATACAGGTTTATTGTGTCAAAGAACTTAACATACAAATTATTATCCCGTCTACATACACACACCCACATACACACACAACATGGTATATTTACCTCTGGAAATCATTTAAATTAAAGGTGGAATAATCATTAGCTTAAAATATTCTGAAATTGAACTATACCAATGGGTAATATACCCTTCTGAGGAAAATTATTTGTGGTATTAACCATTTTCAAGAGGTCTTAGAGTGTAGATAAAGGAAGTAGAATGGTGCCCTGTAGAACTGGTAGAGATCTTAATATCTTGATAAACGTCACCTTGGTTGAAAGAGTGTCATCCTAAGAACCCAACCAACTGATTCTCAATGATATACTCAACTACTATAATATATAAAGTTTCAGGTACATTGTTTTAAACTAGAGAATCTTCTACCTTGAAGAAAATGTCTATTATGGGACATTTGGGTGAAGCAGGGTACATGAGTAGTTTTCCTTTGACATCTGTTTGTATCAGTGATTTCTGCACTTAATCTGTAGCTCTAGTCATATATTCTTTCTCTTCCATGTTTTCTTTATTTTCTGGGTATAAAATGCAGAAGAAAGCTGAAAGAATAGTAAAACTGTTTTAGAGAGCCATAAACCTACTGTCTCTTTTTATTTTTGGCTCTGGCCCTAAATGTCTTTGGTGGGGAAATGTGTTAAGGAAGAGCTATAAGGAATTTTAGTCAGAGTTTTTAATCAACACACACCAAATATGATTCTCTTGCTGGTTTTTTTTTTTCTCGTTTCAGTTCATGTTACCACCATCCAAACAGCTATTAAAAGCAAACACCTGGAAATAATCTTTTACTTTACATTGTCCATCATTTTGACACAAGGGCAGAGATGTTGGTCTGTTTTGTTGATTATTATATCCCCAGAACAGTGGATGGCATAAGTAGACATGCAATAAATATTTTTAAATGAATACAATAACTTAATATTTCTTTAATCTATTTCTCTTCATATCTTCTGCCACTACTGTAATCAGAGCTACTATCATTATTCATCAGTATCATAGCATCTACTTTTGAAATGGTCTCCCCAGACTATACTTGTCACTCTCTAATCCATTCTTCATATTGCGGTAGAATGACCTTTTCAAAATGCAAGTCTAATAATAAGTCCTCATTGCTCAAAAGTCTTCAAGAGGTTTTCTTTGTTCTTAAGATCATGTCTTCGTATGTCATCTTACTTCTCTAGCATTATCCCTGGAACTCTATTTTATTTATGTCTTGAACTCTATGTCCTAGTCACATGAACTTCTTTGACTTTCTTAATTGGACAACTATTTCTCACCTCTGTAATTTACCTATAGCATTGCTTTTGCCTTAAATACTTTTTTCTGCCTTTTCACATAAGCAAATCGTGTCACAGCTCCATATAACACCATTGTTTTCCAAGAGGCTTCCCGTGAATCTGGGATATACACTCGTGCTGCCTTCTCCCTTAGGCCTCATTTATTTTTCCCATCAGAATTTCTATCACATTTATTATAACTTCTTATTTACTGAATATCTTAACACACTTGATCATAAGATTCATGTGGCAGGGTCAAGATCTGCCTTGCAAACATTTCCTGAATGTTAGTACTTGAGGGAAAAACCTGTAATTAAGAAGAACTTAATAGTAATTGAATAAATAAATAATTTAATTTAATTTCCATAATATCTCTATAAATTTATTTCTTCCCAGTGGACATATAAAGAAACTGAGATTCAGAGAGGTCAAGAAAAAGTCAAAGGTTTGCAATCACTTGCTATGTGATATTCAAGTCAGTTTAATGTCCCCATATTCAGTTTCGTCACATATGCAATAGGGATGACAAATCTTACCTTGAGATAGGTAACAGTTGGTGATGAGAAAGGTAAATGTCTAGAACAGAGGCTGGAAAACTATGGCCCACAGGTGTATCTAGTCCACTTATTGTTTTTGTATGGCCCATGAGTTAAGAATGGGTTTAAAATTTCTAAATAGTTAAAAAAATCAAAAAAGATACATGTGGGTTTATTTTTGAAAATTTGCTGAGACTCATTTTGTGGCCTAACATAAGGTCTATCTTGGAAAATGTTCCATGTGCTAATGAGAAGAAGGTATCTTCTGCAGTTTGGGGATAGAATGTTCTGTAAATGTCTGTTAGGTCCATTTGTTCTAGAGTACCTTTAAAATCTAGGTTTCTTTGTTGATTTTCTGCCTCAATGATCCATCTAGTTCTGTCAGTGGATATTGAAGTTCCCAACTATTATTATGTTACTATTTAAATCCTTTCCTAGGTCTAGTAGTAGTATTTGTATTATGAATCCATGTTAGGTGTATATAGGTTAGGTGCTTATATGTTAGGATTGTTATATACCATGTGTCTTCTCAGACCACAGTGGAATAAAATTAGAAATCAATTCCAAGAGGACATCCCAAAACTACACAGATAACATGGAAATTAAACAACCTGCTGCCGAATGATCCTTGGGTCAATGACAAAAATCAAGATGAAAATCAAAAATTTTCTGAATTGAATGACAGTGGCAACAAAAGCTACCAAAATCTCTGGGAATATAGCAAAATCAGTGCTAAATGGGAAGTTCATAGTATGCTTACATAGCATGCTTACATTAAAAAGATTGAAAGATCACAAATTAATAACCTAAAGTCACACCTCAAGGAACCAGAATAAGAATGAACCAAACCCACAGCTAGCAGAAGAAAAGAAATAACAAACATTAGAACAGAACTAAATGAAACCAAAAACACAATACAAAGGATCGACAAAACAATAAATTGGTTCTTCGAAAAGATAAACAAAATTGATAGACCACTGACTAGACTAACCAAGAAGAGAGAGGATTCAAATAAGCTCAATATGAAATGAAAATGGAGACATTACAACTGATAACCACAGAAATAAAAAAGATCATCTAAGACTAATATAAACACCTCTGTGTACACAAATGATAAAATCTAGAGGAAATGGACACATTTTTGGAAACACACAACCTCCCAAACTTAAATCAAGAAGAAATAGAAATTCTGAACAAACCAATAATGAGTGGAAGATAAACAATAGTTATATATGGTCATATAAAGTGGTATAATGGACATTGAAAACTAAGAAGGCAGGAGAGTGTCAGGGCAGTGATGAATCAATAATTATCTATCAGGTAAGATGTGCACTATTTGGGTGACAGGTGCATTAGAAGCCCTGACTTCACTGCTATACAATTCATCCATGTAATAAAAAACACTTGTACTCCCTAAATCTATTGAAATTCAAAAAAAAAATATTTCATGACACATGAAAATTATGTGAAATCTAAATTTCATGGTTCATAAATAAAGTCTTATTGGAACACAGCCATGTTCATTCACTGATGTATATTGTTTGATTGCTTTTGTGCCAGCAGAGTTGAGTAGTTGCTACAGATAGCATGTGGCCCACAAAGCCAAAATATTTACTATCTGGTCCAGGTCTAGAATGATGCCTTTAGGCATTCAATAAGTTATAATTTTTACTACTATTTTTAATTATAAAAATTATCACAAATGACTTCCCAATCTAAGCAACTTATAGCTCATTTTCCAGTAAAATTTCTGGCCGGTAAGGAACTATAATAATAACTTTGTTCTTATTCTAAGTAATACATTACATACATATA
Source organism: Indri indri (assembly GCA_004363605.1). Classification (NCBI taxonomy): domain Eukaryota; kingdom Metazoa; phylum Chordata; class Mammalia; order Primates; family Indriidae; genus Indri; species Indri indri. The sequence goes on along the minus strand of RJWJ010017847.1, from coordinate 4,168 downwards.
ATCAAGTAATTTAGCTGTTTTGCCTTCAGTAAGATAAATCATTTATAATATAAATACATAGAATTGCATATCAGCATTATTATGAGTGCCTTGGACATAGGACTAGATTTCCTTTTCTTTTTCTATTTTAGCTTATTTCACTTTCCACCTTTGTACAATACGGCTACTCAAAAGAATCCATAAATATTGATTACTCAAAGATATTCCTCCAAGATGAAAAAAGGTAGCTAAACACTGAAAAGCTAACTTGCATATCCAAGATTTGTGAAGATGACTAGAAAGACAAATATTGAAACCCTCTTGATGGTGAGCAGTCTCTCAAAAACTAATGTTTTGCAGCCCGGGAGCTTGAATTAATTGCCCTCCCCTGCTAAAGCATCACTGTGTTCTACAGTTCAGCTTGATCGGTAATCATAATTTTGAATGTTTAGCTATTTGGGATTCTGGGACACAATGTGACCACATGGGACACAAATCCTTTGGTAAATACTGTAGTTCCCCCAAATCTGCAGTTTTGCTTTCCATGGTTTTGGTTACCCACGGTCCACCACAGTCTGAAAATTGTTGAGTACAGTGCAATAAAACATTTTAAAAGGAAAGAGAGACCATGTTCACAAAACTTTTATTACTGTATATTGTTAAAATTGCTCTACTTTATTATTAGTTATTGTTGTTAATCTCTTACGTCTAATTTATAAATTAGAATTTATCATATTTATGTATAGATAGGAAAAACAAAGTATATTTAAGGTTAGGCACTATCCATGGTTTCAGGCATCCATTGGGGGTCTTGGAACATATTTCCATAGATAAAGGAGACTACTATATGGAGTAGTGGGTTTTGGGTACATTTACAAATTCAATATAATTTAAGCAGGTAAATGAAGGCCTTGAGAACCAGATATTTGATATCCCCCCTCTTATGTAGTGTATCTCTTTCAGTTCACTCATTGTTTCCTCTTCATACTGCCTCATGGCCTATTTTGTCATCCATATAGTCCCCTGATTTCATCATTCTCTCTGCAAATTTGGAGTCCAAAAGCTATTTAAAATGCAATGTTATTTATAAGAGTACATGGAAAATGTATTTTTATTTCCTTTGCCAATGTATATTCTTTCTTAAAGACATTATCCTAAAATCTTTCCTTCATCAATGTTTTAGTTTACTGATTGGCCTTGTTTTGAGCTTAATGAACACATTCATGAGGAGCACAGTTGTATAAGGTGATGAGATGATTTTGGTCTGGGTCAAGCAAACCAAGATTCTCACGGTAAGCTTGCCACTTAGCTGGCTGCATGCCTGTGGACAAGTTAATTGGGCAAGATTTTTATATCTGAATCTCACAGTCATCCTTAAAAGTGGATAATATCTAATTCACAAAACTGTTGTGAGCATTCAAATAATACAACATACAAAATATCTATAAAAATGTAAATGTATACAAAATAGTATACAATCTGTGGCTGACAATATACACCCGATCAGTGTTAAAGTTTTTTTTGTTTTTTGTTTGTTTTTTTGTTTGTTTTCCTTTCTTCTCTTTCTCCTCACCTCCAATTGCCTTAGGGTGGGAAAAGCACTGGGATACACTCAGGAAAATACTTCTTTATAAGTAAATGGAATATTGACTCACCCGTAAAAGGAACTCTGACTAAAAGATCCCTTCAGTGTATGTTGCACTACAGGGAATGTCTTGTAAAATGAGGGATTCCATCCTTTCATTATGGAAATTCTAACTAGACATATACTGCAGCAGAAAGTGTGCAAGATAGGATTTGGGAGAAGATCTGGCTTTGAATTTGGTCTCTGCTGTTTATTTCCTGTGTCATTTATACTCAGTGGGCCTCATTTTCCTCTTCTGCAAAATGAGGACAAAATCAACCTTACATGCTGGCAGGTTGATGTGAACTGCTGTCATGACCCCATCCCCTTCCTCCTTTCCAGCATCTCTCCTATTCCTCCTCTCTCCAGCCATGCCAGACACAATTCTCCACTAGCGTGGTTTCTGATCAAATGTCTCTAAAAATGTTATTAATATTTTCTCCATCTGGGATCTCTTTCCACAGAAGGCTCTGATTCATTTTGCTTACATGGGGGCAAATATTCCTCATCTGAAGACAGTTTTAGCACTAATTTCCCGAGGTTAGAGTTGCTCTTCCTTTCTTTGTTCCTGCAATCATTTGTGCACAATGCTTTCACATGCTTCACCATAGTTAAATGAAATCATTAGCTCCTCAGAGACCCCAGACTTCAAGGACAGATTCTAGTGCTCTTTCAAGTTTGACACCTTGATACCTCGGTAAGATTTCATACACAAATTACTGTCCAAGTAAGACGGGTGGGAATATGAACATGGTCGGTAATCTTTAAAATCATCAAAATATCAAATTTTAAAGCTTTGGAGTAACAAAAGTATAGATCAATGCAGAGCATGTGGTTGTATGAGAAAAGATTCTGTATTGAATGTGTGTACTGAGGACATAGCTGGGATTCAGATGAAGAAAAGAGGCAGGACCAAGTGAAGGAACACAGAGGGTAAAGGGAAAAAACCCAAACTACTTAGCTGCCTGCTTTATAATTTTATTGTGTTGGCAAAAGACTGCCAAAGAATTTATTTTCATGTACAAAGATAAGTTAAATAGCCCTAAGAAAAGGGATTTGGTCAGACGTACTATTATAAGTATGGCCTTGAAGTAATTGTTACTGGAACTTATGGAATGGGAATGAACTTTACAGATGATATGTTCCAGGGCCTTTCAAATATTTATACCTAATGACAGAGGACAGGAAGCTTCTTTTCCCACAGCCCTACTTTCTAGTTGTAATGGCTAATATTTATGTAGTCTTTAGTGTATCGTAAGCACAGTACTAAGCTTTTTACATATATTAACTATTTTAATCTTCAAATTATATTGTATAAAAGACCAAAGGAATTCTGGAGAGTCTTAGGAGTCTTAGAGAGAAGGCATTTGGACAAAAAATAGAATAAAGGCAGTTTTTCTTCATAGAGGAAAATTATTTTTTCTCTAAGCCAAGAATCCAAACTCATTTAGTTTTATGTCTTCAGTGATAACAAGATCACAATCTCATTTACTCCTGGAATCAATTATTTAGATCAACTCATGTCATAATAGTCAATATGAATAGAAACATTTTGAGAAAACTAATATAAAAATAAAATATATTCATCATGTCAGAGAGATAAAAAGAAAAAGGGAAAATGTATGCAGGTTGATTTATTTAGCTCAAAGTTAACAACGTAGGTTAAATAATAAGGAAAAGAAGGTACTTAAAGAAAACATTAATTATAGTACATGTATTGAAGACTGTCCAGTTTCTCCTCAGACTAGTAAAATATGCCAACTCTGTCAGACTTACAGCACCTCGGGGAATCTCTAGACAGTTTGATGGACCTCCTGAAGTATTTTATAATTACTCTGCTTGTTCCCAATGTTTAATAATTCACTTGCAAAAGAAATTTCTCTCCACTTAAAAGAAAAATTTGTTCATGATTTGGGAAAAGAAGAGTCTGAGAATGCTTTATATTTAGGGTTATTTACAAGAGAAATGCTGTGAGTGCTAGTGCAATTTGATTAAGTGTTATTCTAACCCTAGATTAGATCTCTAGGGGAAAGTTTTTCTAAGCTTTCAGAGGACATGTGAATGCTGGGACTACATTTAATTAAAATAATTTATATAGCAGGTAAAACATAGCAAAGCTATTTTGTAGCACATTGGTGGAATTCCCATTCTCTTCTAGTTAAGAGAAACATCTCAGTCCACTTCTGTTTTGTTTTATTTTATTTTCTTCAAGTGTATTTCTTTTTTTTCTTTCTTTATTTCTATATTTATTTATTTTTTATTTCACTATATTACAGGGGTACAAATGTTCAGGTTACATATACTGCCTTTGCTGCACCCAGGTCAGAGCTTCCAGCCTGTCCAACACCCAGACAGTGCATACCGCACCCATTAGGTGTGAATATACCCACCCCTTTCTCCTCCCTCCCGCCTGCCCGACACCCAGTGAATATTACTACTGTATGTGCACATAAGTGCTGATCAGTTAATGCCAATTTGACGATGAGTACATGTGGTACTTGTTTTTCCATTCTTGTGATACACTTCACTTAGTAGAATGGGCTCTAGCTCTATCCAGGATAATGC